>JAQIVF010001191.1:0-15335 GCA_034698365.1 Steganacarus magnus
TTTTCGATGACTTGTTGCAGAATGAACAGTTGGTCAGTTGTTCCTCGGCCACTTCGAAATCCACACTGCTCCTCCTGGATTTTTGGATCGCACACTTCATATAACCTTTGCATAGACTTTACCTGTGAGGCTAAGAAGAGTAATGCCCCTGTAATTACTGCACTCTCTCTGATCACCTTTTTTGTGAACAGGTATCACCACTCCAGTTTGCCAAACCATAGGTACTACTCCTGTTTTCCAAGCAATGTTGAAGACTCGAGTCATCCACGTATTGCCTACGATTGTTAAAACCTTAAGCATTTCGGGTCGAATTTCATCAATATCTGAAGCCTTTCCAGATTTTAAAGTACAAAGCTTTTTGTACTTATGCTAAGGTTAATGATGATTCTTCCACGGTTTTAGACAAAGTTCTAAAATTACTGCTTGAATTTGGGTTTACCAGGTCGCTAAAGTAATCTTTCCACCTTTCGAGTATCGCCTTTTCGTCAGTTAAAATACTTCCGTCTTTATCCTTTACTGATTTGACAGAAGACTTCTTCCCATTTCGTAGACGTCGAATAGTTTGCCAGAATACTTTATTTGCGTTTTTGAAGTTGTTCTCCAATGCCACTCCAAAGTTCTCCCATGACTTTGTTTTTGCAGCCGCAACGGCCAATTTTACGATTCTTTTCGCCTCAGAGTATCGATTTCGTGTTTCAGGACAAGGATTACTGAGTAATGTTTTCCAGGCCATTTTCTTCCTTGAACAAAAACCTGCAGCTCCTTAGTCCACCATGGTGTAGACTTTCTACCTTATCGATCTCCGATGCGTTTTAAACCGCAACATTTGGTAGCGGAACTGATGATCCCTGTATGAAACAGATCCCATTCAGTTTCCACATCCGCCAAAGTCATAGGAATTTGTAGGAACTTTGACTTGGCTATTGACTTATCATTTAATAGTTTCCATTTAATCCGAAATGCTTTTTGTTGCTTTCGAGCTAAGCGAAGACTATCTACATTTAGCCTTAGTCTGCAAACAACAAGGTGGTGATCGGTTGGCAGTTAAAGCACCCGTCATAACTCGAACATCTTGAACAGAATTCTTCAAGTCACTAGAAGCCAACGCAAAGTCTATAACTGACCTTTGGTCACTGCCTTCACGTCTCCATATGTACTTATGGATGTCCTTGTGCTTGAAGAACGTGTTCATCAATGACAGACAATTACCTGCCCAAAAGTCAAGCAAAAGTCTCCCACTGTTTTGAAGTGTGAGTCCCCGTTTCTTCCAATCACACCTTTCCACAAATTATCGTCAATCCCAACATGTGCAATGAAGTCTCCAATAAGTAAAGTAGAGTCATTAGGATTTAGTGATTCAATCATCAATCCTATTTCTTCTAAGAAATCAAAATTCTTATTCTCGTCGTTAGGTGCATAACAATGTTAAATAGCAAGTGTCTTGTTCCCAACTCTGAGTCTAAGTACTGCTAATCTTTCACTTTTTGGCAGCCATTCAATCACCTGTTCCGCCATTTGGGGGCTTGTTAGTATACCAACGCCCGCATGAGCAGTAACAGTGGGATCAACCATACCAGAGTAGAAAAGTTTCCACCAAAGCTCTAAATCCAATAAGCCATTTCCCCTCAATCTAGTCTCGGAAAGTCTGACAATATCTAGTCGATATTTTGAAACCTCCCTAACCAGTTCATGTTCTTCGCCTCGTAAGGATCTAATAATCCAATTGCCGATGTCCATAATCCTGCGCCGTTGTCGGTTGATTTGAGACCAATCCTTCGTGCCATGTAGGCATTGAGCTTCCTCACCACCCACAAGATAGTTCGCGTCACCATCGTTGCTTCCTCGTGGCCTTTTCGGGCTATGCCCGGTCGTTCCCCGAGGAGGTAAGATACGGCCACCAGACGCTCGCATTGCTCCGCCCCCAGGCCTGGCTCCAGGGGCGTGCCCTGGTATCCCTTGTCCAGGAGAGGTGCGATTTGATTGTGTGGGTGTCATGTGATGATGAGGTAGTGGTTAGGGTAATGTTCGTGCCAACCTCCATAGCACGCGAATAGTTTTCTACTCGGGTACATCGGGAGCGTCAATCCCGTATGCGGCAACTCCTAAGCCACACCCCTGATGTAATCATGTATTACTCAATTAGTTAATTACTCACTGTATTTAATGGATGTGAACGTTACACTTAGGACTCGAGACCTGGTCAATATTATGGGCTTTCAAACACAATGCCTGATTGTGTGTTTGATATTATAGTCGTTCTCTAAACGATTGTTTTGCACAACCATAGTGTGTAAGATTGCTATTGCTATTAAAGTATAGTATTAGGATTTTTTGTTAAATACCAAATTTCACTAAATTTGACAAAAAATCCGTGAAAAATTGTCTTGTCTTTTAATTACAATGATATTTCGAAACCCCTATGATATTTTGTAGAATTGTAAAAATTTGTCACTTAAATCTGATGAGTTTTGACTCCACCTCTCAAGAAAACCAGAGCTGACCTCCTATAGAACTTTCGGACTATAAAAGACAATACTTAATTTTAAAATATAATAAATTTTCTACGATTAAATATGTTTTAACTTAACCACTAAAATATTAAATTTTTATCACAAAATAAGCAAAAAATTTCAAAATTTGTTTTCACCAAAAATCCGATTTCTTAATATTATATAGTATTTTATATTTGACAATAATAACAATAGTTACAAAAGCTCCAAACCTCTGGGGGGGGGGTTCCACAAAAATTCATGGGAGATCAAATCTCATGGGATTTAAAAGACAATATTTTTCTCATTTTGATCAAAAATTATAGTGGTCTCAAAAATTTAAACAAAAATTTTTCAAATGTCAATTTTCCGGGTAGGGGTCAGGTTTTCCAGATTTTTAGGGGCCAGACTCGGACAAAAACCCCCCCATTGTGTAACTATGATAATAACGTATAATACTCTAGTCTGACACACCACGTATGTACAGTACATAACGCATAACACTCAACACAACCTTATATCAGTTTATTGTCTGTATTATAAGAGTGCGTACAATACAATACAATACATTGTCTATATTCGAGTGATTGAGTGTCGGTATTCGGTTTTAATAGTGATTAACACAATTTAATCGATAATTGAATAACTAAAAATGGCACAAATCTTGCCAATTAGGTTTCAGGAACATTTGCAGGTTTGTATTATATGATAGTCGATCATATTCGCAATAATTATCAAATGAATTGATTTGTGGGCGGATTTGTAATGAATTGAATTGTTTGTCAGTTGACTTCGATTGGAATCAATGCGGCAAACATTAGCTTTAATACGCTAACTATGGAAAGCGACAAATTTATATGTGTTCGCGAAAAAGTGGGCGAATCGGCGCAAGTGGTGATCATTGATATGGCAAACCCGCAAACACCCATCAGAAGACCAATCAGTGCTGACTCAGCCATTATGAACCCATCAACTAAAGTGATTGCGCTCAAAGGTATGTTAATGTTGTTGTGTTGAAGTAATGATGTGATCAATTAATTGTTATTGAATATAGCGATGCGAACACTTCAGATCTTCAACATCGAAATGAAATCAAAGATGAAGGCTCACACTCTCAATGAAGATGTTGTGTTCTGGAAATGGATTAATGTGAACACTATAGCGTTAGTGACAGAGTCGGCAGTATTCCACTGGAGTATGGAAGGAGATTCTCTGCCTCTCAAAATGTTTGACAGACACACTTCTTTGAATGGATGTCAAATAATCAATTATCGAACTGATCATTCTATTAAATGGCTTTTACTTATTGGAATATCAGCTCAGGTATGATACACTATATCATATAAATGGTTATATAAATATGTAATTAATATGAATGGTTAGCAAAATCGTGTTGTGGGTGCCATGCAATTATACTCTGTTGACCGCAAAGTTAGTCAACCAATAGAAGGACATGCGGCGGCATTCACTCAATTCAAACAAGAAGGTAATCCTGAATTGTCAACACTGTTCTGTTTTGCTGCGCGAACACAAGCTGGTGGTAAAGTAAGTGATGTTATATTATATTAATGTTAATGCTATACATGTGTACAGTGTAGTTGTATTTATTTGTGTTAAGTTGCACATAATCGAAGTCGGAACGCCTCCAACGGGAAACCAACCCTATGCTAAAAAAGCAGTCGATGTTTTCTTTCCTCCTGAAGCGCAAAATGATTTTCCAGTTGCCATGCAAATGTCTCACAAGTACGATATCGTCTATTTAATTACAAAATACGGTTATATACATCTGTATGATGTAGAGACTGGTACTTGTATTTATATGAACCGAATCAGTGCGGACACTATATTTGTGACCGCGCCGTACGACTTGACCAGTGGTATAATCGGCGTCAATCGTAAAGGACAAGTATTATCAGTTAGTGTTGAAGAGGAAAATCTAATACCATATATAACAACAACACTACAAAATCCAGATTTGGCGTTCAGAATCGCTGCTCGAAACAATCTTCCAGGCGCTGATGATTTATTTGTTCGTAAATTCAACACATTATTCACTAATGGACAGTACGCCGAAGCAGCCAAAGTGGCTGCAAACGCTCCAAAAGGAATTTTGCGAACACCACAAACTATACAGAGATTCCAACAGGTGCCCACACAAGCTGGTCAAACATCACCGCTTCTTCAATATTTCGGCATTTTGTTAGATCAGGGACAGCTTAACAAATACGAGTCGTTAGAGTTATGTCGTCCTGTTCTTCAACAAAACCGAAAACAATTGCTCGAAAAATGGTTAAAAGATGATAAATTGGAATGCAGTGAAGAACTTGGAGATTTAGTTAAATCAGTGGATCCAACGCTCGCTCTTTCTGTATACTTGAGAGCTAACGTTCCAAATAAAGTGATTCAATGTTTTGCCGAAACTGGACAGTTTCAGAAAATAGTGTTATACGCAAAAAAAGTTGGATATCAAGCAGATTACACGAGTTTACTCAGACAAGTGATGCGAACAAATCCAGATCAAGGCGCAGGTTTTGCGCAAATGTTGGTTTCAGATGAGGAACCACTCGCTGATATTAATCAAATCGTTGATGTGTTTATGGAGTCAAATCTTGTACAGCCCTGTACAGCGTTTCTATTGGACGCTCTTAAAAATAATCGACCAAATGAGGGACATTTGCAAACACGTCTTCTTGAAATGAATTTAATGACAGCACCACAAGTTGCTGATGCTATTCTTGGAAATCAAATGTTTACACATTACGATAGAGCACACGTGGCACAACTTTGCGAAAAAGCGGGTTTGCTTCAGAGAGCGTTAGAACATTACACTGATCTTTATGACATCAAAAGAGCAATAGTTCACACTCATCTATTAAATCCTGAATGGCTAGTAAACTATTTTGGATCGCTATCAGTCGATGATTCTATTGAATGTTTAAAAGCTATGCTTACGAATAATATCCGACAAAATTTGCAAATTTGTGTTCAGGTTGCAACTAAATATCACGAACAACTTTCTACATCTGCTCTCATAGATCTTTTTGAATCATTTAAAAGTTATGAAGGATTGTTTTACTTTCTTGGTTCTATTGTTAACTTCAGTCAGGATCAAGACGTTCACTTTAAATACATACAGGTATAACTTACTTACTTTATATATTACCTTATGTGGGTTGCAGTTACGAATGCAAATGCAATTTTCAATTATTTGATAGGCTGCGTGTAAAACTGGACAAATTAAAGAAGTGGAACGTATTTGTCGTGAGAGTAATTGCTACAACGCTGAAAGAGTTAAAAATTTTTTGAAAGAAGCTAAACTTACCGATCAGTTACCATTAATTATCGTTTGCGATCGTTTTGATTTCGTTCATGATTTAGTTTTATATCTATATCGAAATAATCTTCAAAAATATATTGAAATTTATGTTCAAAAGGTAAGCAATTAATCTTATTTAATATTGGAATAAATTTTGATTTTGCTGAATACTTAGGTAAATCCTTCTCGATTGCCAGTAGTTATTGGTGGTCTACTTGATGTTGATTGTTCTGAGGACGTTATTAAACAATTAATTATGGTGGTTAGAGGTCAGTTTTCAACTGATGAACTCGTCGAAGAAGTTGAAAAACGAAATCGACTCAAATTGTTGCTGCCATGGCTTGAAATGAGAATTCACGAAGGAATTAACGAACCGGCAACACATAATGCATTGGCAAAAATATATATCGATTCTAACAATAATCCCGAACGATTTCTTAGGGAAAATCAATTTTATGACAGTAGAGTTGTTGGACGGTATTGCGAGAAACGTGATCCACATTTGGCGTGTTTGGCTTATGAACGCGGACAGTGTGACCTTGAATTAATTAAGGTTTGTAATGAAAACTCATTGTTCAAGTCCGAAGCCCGTTATTTAGTGCGACGTCGCGATCCTGATTTGTGGGCACAAGTGTTACAAGAATCGAATCCATTTCGTCGTCAACTCATTGATCAGGTAATTTGAATTTATATTATTCTATTAATTATAATATATAATTGTATTGTTCGTTAAGGTTGTTCAAACGGCTCTCTCTGAAACTCAGGATCCAGAAGATATATCAGTAACAGTGAAAGCGTTTATGACAGCGGATTTACCAAATGAATTAATTGAATTGTTGGAAAAAATAGTGCTCGATAACTCTGTGTTTTCTGATCACAGAAACTTACAAAATTTATTAATTCTTACTGCAATAAAAGCAGATCGCACTCGCGTTATGGAATATATTAATAGACTTGACAATTACGATGCGCCAGATATTGCAAATATTGCTATTGGCTCTGAATTATATGAAGAAGCTTTTGCAATATTCAAAAAATTTGAAGTGAACACATCCGCAATACAAGTGTTGATCGAACATATTAAAAATTTGGATCGAGCCTATGAATTTGCCGAACGTTGCAATGAATCAGCCGTTTGGAGCTTATTAGCTAAGGCTCAGTTGAGTGAAAATCTTGTTAAGGAATCAATCGATTCTTTTATTAAAGCTGGAGATCCTTCTGCTTATATGGATGTGGTTTCGACCGCACACAAAACTAATAGCTGGGAAGATCTTGTCCGGTATCTGCAAATGGCGAGGAAGAAGGCTAGAGAAGCCTATATTGAATCTGAATTAATTTATGCTTATGCCAAGACTAATAGATTTGCTGATCTCGAAGAATTCATTTCTGCTCCCAATCATGCAGATATTTCAAAGGTAGTTCTTCTCAAATATATATTTGAATTTTGAACTTTTCAATGTTTAACAGATCGGTGATCGCTGTTTCGAGAATGGTCTTTACGAACCCGCAAGAATATTATACAACAATGTCGCAAATTTTGGACGTCTTGCTATTACCTTAGTTCACCTCAAAGAATTTCAAGGTGCTGTTGATTCTGCCAGAAAAGCAAATTCTACGCGTACGTGGAAGGAAGTGTGCTTTGCATGCGTTGATAACGAAGAATTTCGTTTGGCACAAATGTGTGGACTTCATATTGTTGTGCATGCAGACGAACTCGAAGATCTAATTAACTACTATCAAGGAAGAGGATATTTTGAAGAACTCATTAGCTTATTGGAGGCTGCGTTAGGTTATTATTAAAACATTTTTTCAAAAATTGAGGCTAAAGTAAGAAAGATTATTCTAAATAATTTGAAATATTGTTTGCAAAAGGTTTGGAGAGGGCACACATGGGAATGTTCACTGAATTGGCGATTCTCTATTCAAAATATAAACCATCAAAGATGAAAGAACACCTTGAATTATTTTGGAGTCGTGTAAACATTCCAAAAGTACTACGAGCTGCTGAGACCGCCCATCTATGGGCTGAATTGGTGTTCTTATATGACAAATATGAAGAGTTTGATAATGCGATCATAACAATGATGAATCATCCGACAGAAGCGTGGAGAGAGGGACACTTCAAGGATATGATTACAAAAGTGGCTAACGTTGAATTGTATTACAGAGCCGTTCAATTCTATTTGGACCACAAACCAATGCTATTAAATGATCTGTTACTTGTTCTCGCGCCAAGAATGGACCACACAAGAGCTGTTAACTTTTTTGCTAAAGTAAACCACATTCAATAGCATTTTATTTGTAAATCTTTATTGATTTAATTTTTGTTTTTTATAGACCAATCATTTGCCTTTAGTTAAGGCATATTTAAGATCAGTGCAGAGTTTAAATAACAAAGCCATTAATGAAGCTCTTAATGATTTACTTATTGAAGAAGAAGACTATCAAGGACTTAGAACTTCGATCGATGCTTTTGATAATTTCGATACTATTGCTTTGGCACAGAGATTAGAAAAGCATGAATTAATTGAATTTAGAAGAATTGCTGCCTATCTTTATAAGGGAAATAATCGATGGAAGCAATCAGTGGAACTTTGCAAGAAGGATGGCTTATATAAAGATGCGATGGAATACGCAGCTGAATCAAAACAGCACGACGTCGCCGAAGATTTGCTTCTCTGGTTCTTAGAAAGAAAAAATCATACTTGTTTCTCAGCTGTTTTATTTCAATGCTACGATCTAATACATGGTGACGTAGTTATGGAATTGGCGTGGCGTCACGATATCATGCAGTTTGCTATGCCTTACTTTATACAAGTTATGAGGGAATATATCACTAAAGTTGACGAATTGAAAGAACTCGTTGATACCAAATTGGAAGAATCAGCTCAAGAACAAAAACCATTAGTTTATGGTACATAAAACTATAAGAACTATAAAACGAATAATAATAATAATAATATACTTTAATTAATGTACTTATAGCTGCCGAACCGCAATTAATGCTAACCGCTCCGCCAGGAATGATCGGCGCCACACCTGTCGCTGGATTTGTTGCACAACAGCCACAAACACCACAATTTTATCAGGGATATGGAATGTAATCAAATTAAGTTTATATTAGATATTTATTTCATTTATTTTCATTACTTTAATTACAATTATAATTTTGTTTAACGTTAGAATTAAATATCAGATATTGAGATGAATCTTTATTTCTTTTATTTGGATTGTTTTCTATTTAAAGTAATGATAAAATATACAATATTGTTTGAGATCAGACAATTGTTATAATTTTTGAAATGCAATTTTTATGGTCGCTTATTATTGACTGCAAGGGAGCGAGTAATAAATTAAATCCACGGATAGGTTGGTGTGTTTTTGTACATTTAATTAGATTTTCTGAAAGAAGAAACTAATTAAACGAAAATAGATAGTCATGTGGTTGTTATAACTCACTATACCTCAGTGTCTTATGGTTTTCAAACTATGGGTCGCGACCCAAAACAGGGCCGTAATGTAAAATTTTTGGGTCGCATTTGTGGAGAGAATTAACATTAAGTCGCGATACAATTTTAACTAAGTTTAATCAACATTATCAACTATTTTATTCAATTGTCTACATTTATTTTACGTAAAATAGCTACACAAATCAATATTTTATACTGAAATTTTTAGTTAAGAATTAGCAGTGAATTCAACATTAACTTAAATATCCCTAAAATATATGATACAAAACCTGTATGATAGTTTAAAATAGGGTCGCGAACAAATTATTTCGTTAAAAAGGGTTGCGAACCAAAAAAGTTTGAAAACCACTGGATTATCTGATTACGAAGATTAGGTTTGTGATCAAACTAAGCATTTTATTGGCATGTGGTGATATTCGAGTATAGCGTCAAACAGAAAATTTCTTAAACGCATAAAACAATGTTTCGACGATGATTCTTAAGATTGTTATTGAAATCAGGGTTTGTATAGACTACGAATTCCAACAAAAGCATACTAAACAATTGTTGTGAAATTTGAATACAAAATATTTGTGCAAAATATTTGATTGCAGTATACAAAACAATTTTAGTGTTGTCAATGAATTAGAGTTCAACAATTAATACGCCATTGCTTTCATTGAGCAATCACTTAACCGAATCCATGTCAATATCTGAATGCTATTCCTATCTTTGAGTGATATCATGTAATCCAATCTCTTTATTATCTTCTCTTTTCTCGCTATGTTTACATTAATGAGATTTTGGTAATCAATTTTAACCTCTAAATAAGCACAATGTGCCCATGAATTTGTTATTAATATTAAATAAGAAATTATAAATTATGTCCTAAAACGCAGTCATCAACAATAATATTTATGTCCTGCGTTTTATGGTTAGGTTACTTCATTACAAATGATTGACCATTTCTTCGTGTGTCACAAAATTGTTGATATTATTAGTTATTTTTCTGTATAGGTTTTGCGACTAATGTTTCACCATTTCTTATCATTAAAGTTATTAATGTATTCATATGTTTTATAACTTAATGATTTCAATAGTTTGATTTAAATCTCGTTTGCATTAATACTGAAACATAGTTACACTCCGCTCCAAACCTCTAGGGGGGTGTCTGCCAAAAAAATTCTCAAAATTCTTGAAGGGGGTATCAAATCTCACCGGATTTAAACGACAATATTTTCCCATTTTGGCCAAAAATTACAGGGGTCTCAAAAACTCATCGGATTTAAGCGACAATTTTTCAAAACTCGATTTTTCAAGGTGGGTCCAGACCCGGGCAAGACCCCCTCTGTGTAACTATGACTGAAAGTCACTTTAATGATAAAAGTCTACTTTTTCGGACAAATTTCAGGCAAATTTCGGTCGGAAATTCGGACAAAAAACGCATTTTTCGGACATATTTTCTGAATTTTTCGGAAATTTCGGAAAATTTTTAATCTATAATCTTTAAAACTTATCTATTTTAACGGAAATATTTTGATATTCACATAAATTTTTTTTTAAAATTAAAAAATATTAATCCTTGAACTTTAAAACTTTTGACGAAATTTGTCAAAATATTTATAAAGTCTCTCCCCTGTCCGAAAAGCCTTGTTTTTAAGTATAAATTTCTTAAAAATAGGGAAATTTCGGATAAATTTAGGAAAAATTCGGATATTTTTAAAAACTCTAAAATTTCAGAGATTTCGGAAAGTTAAATGACGTTGATTTTATTTATAATTAGTTAACATTTACAACCATTTAAAATTCTGAAAGTTTTAATCAACAATAAAAAAGTCGGATTTCCGAAAAAGTAGAGACTCGAATAATAACATTTCAAGTTTAATTAAAATGATGCGTTGTGTGATGTACTTTATGAATGCGTTGCTCGCAATCGCTGTATCGAAACTATAGGTTGGAGTTGATGTGATTCGTTGTGAAACCATAATAACACAATAACATAACAACATAACAGACTCTACCATATCTACTATATCTACAAATTGTAGTTGCAATGAGTTTAGAAAAAATAAGCGAAACCGAAAATCGAAACACATTCAATTATATCGTTGACTATATAATTGGTAAGAGAAAAGGATCGAATGGCAAAATCGAGTATTTAGTGAAGTGGGAGGGCTGGCCATCATCTGCTGCCACGTGGGAACCACAACACCACTTCGCCAGCAGAAAGATCGTCGACATCTTTGAGCAGGGATTGCAGTCGCAAATGAGAGTGAGTGCGATGAATGCGATGAGTGATACAAAGGCACGTAAACATAAAACTCGCAAAACAACAAATGGACCAAAAACAGCGAAGAGAGGGAGACCAGCATATAAATTACTAGAACAGTATAGGAAACAGTATATGAAGAGAAATTCAAAGACTTCTCGCTATCAGTTGAATGTGAGTGACTATCAGTTAAATGATATGTTCAATGGACGTAACAATTCATCATTGAATGGCGAAATGGGTTCGATAGCGCGTTACGAGAAACTAATTGGTGCTTCCAAACGAAAATCTCGTATGAGTTGTCCCTCAATTATGGTGGCTTCGAACAAATGTTGTGTCACTCCGTTAAGTGTCACTCAAAGAAGCGAAAGATACAAAATTCGCGAACAACTCAAAGTAAATCCAATTCACAGTGAAAATTCAATTCAAATATCCAATGAGTTGAATGAGAGCCACGAAGAAAATAAAAATCCACAGATCATGAAGCAATCGAAAACTAGTTGTGATAATGAAGTTAGTGGTAAAAAGAGATTTACTATCGAAATAAGTGCTCTAAACAATAAGAAAATTAAAAACGATAACCTAAATAACATACATAGCATACAATGCATTGAATCGCCAGTCAAGTTGTTTTTAAACAAAGTTAGAGATCGTTTTTTAAGAAATCCTACTGTTTATCAACAATTTCTCACTGAAATTATTGAATTTAATAAACGAAAAATCGAATTAAGCAATTTATTTGGTAATAATATTGAGTTAATGAATGAATTATTTCATATCTTAATTATTAACCGACAGCGAAATGCTAACAATAATTCTCAAATAACTGCATTTAAAACTAATGAAGAGATAAATCACGAGATTATAAATTGGTACCACAAAATCACCAAATGCTTGTCATCTGAAGAAGAGTTTAAATTTTGGTGTTTTATGCGCAATCAAAGCTGTGATTCGGTGTTAATGGCATCACCACAGAGTCTCTATTTGAAAATTGTGGACATTTTGCATCAAAATAAAGACTTAATTGACGAATTTAAGCTTTATATGCCTAATTTATGCTCAAATCAAATTTCTTTTAATTCTTGAATTTTAAATTTATATTAATGTTAATCAATAAATATTACGCGTATAATTATTGCTGTTGCCGTATAATTTTATTTTAAAATATCTTATCTATAATTATAAAACATGATATATTGATCATTTCTAATCAAAATCACATGTAAGATTCTTTTGAAAACATAATTAGATTTTACAGAAAAAAGTAATAAATTGTGCAATTATTTTTTTAAAATCGATATATTTTCAGTTTTTTATTTTGATATTTTATATACATTTAAGGATTAAGATATTATTTACTTTTTACTGTTTTAAGTTGTAATGCATTAAAATTATTAACAGTTGCGACGTAACAGATGAAAATAAAAATAGAAAATTATTGTGGCGGTGAATCGTGAATATAACCTCCACTTGCATCGGCGTGACTGTATCCATGATGACCACCACCCGAATGATATCCATGATCCACATCATGATGAACATCAGAGTGACCCCCATGTCCGTAACCTCCGTGACCTCCATCTCCGCCGTGTCCGCCCCATACCTGCCCCAAACGTTACAATTATATTTAAATAAAGTATGTCAATAACAAATAATGTCAATTTCAATATTAGAAGTTCGATTAAACTATTAAACGCTGTTGTAATCGCAATAATATAATGTTTATCGTTAAATATTATGTATTCAACTTTTAAAAGAATTTCGATAATTTACTTTTTGGAGGCAGAACCACAATAGAGATTTTCAACAATTTTTTGACATTGCATTAAATTTATAAAACTAATCCACTTTCAACGCTTTCATAAATATTCACAATTTCTCAGTTTTGGCAATGCTAACACATATGCTAACATTACAGTTACTGTACAGTGGATAAGCTTAAATGCTTAACTTACTGTATAAATGATACATTTCGAACTAAAGTTGATTTGTTTTGGAAGTTTGTTAAACAACAATGAAAAGTTATTTATACATACGTTAGTAACAAATTTATGATGTCCTCCTCCCCCGTGATGTATCGGATAAGGAATTGGCACTATTTAAGAGTGCAAACAATTATTACTGCGTTAAGTAAGTTTTTTATTGATAATTAACCTGCTTTAGATGAATGATGATAATAATTGCCACCACCACCACCACCATGTGATATCGGAATTGGTATTGGAATTGGAACTATCATCGATTAAATATTTGATTTCACCATAAAATTTAACATTTAACATATTTAACATTAAATTACTTATTTGATGTCCACCGTCGTGATGATGATGATGATCTCCTCCATGATGTCCACCACCACCACCTCCACCACCAATAATAATGATATCACCTCCACCTCCACGATGGTGTCGGCATTCAATTTGAATGGTGAAAGTGGTGAACAAAAGTATAAGGATTTGATACATGATTTGAACTATGCTTACGCTTACAAACTTTTCACTACAAAAGCTTTTCAATATATTTATACTAAATCTAAAGCTATGTTACGCCTCATTTCATACACTATTTCCAGTTTAATAATGCAAATTCTAATAATAGAATTTCATTTGAGTATATTAAGATTGTGGTGTAAATCAGTGAAATGTAATTTCAAATTATTTTAGTTTAGTTGCTTTTTTATATGTTATTTGGTGTTAGAGACTGGTTCTGAGTGAACTGACACGAAATCAAAAGTAAACTTATTGATGCATTCACACGATGATACTATCATATTATGATATTATACTTTAGCTAAAGTACTACAGTATTATAGTGTTATACTACATTATTGTACATTACACTACACTTTACAGTATTATTACTTTAATACTAATTTAAGCTAATTTATTATACGAATCAATTGGATTGCGCCTTCTTTTGGGATATTGTCTGGCGTCTAAATATTCGAACTCATACCCAAAGAAAGCAGCGAAAACGAACATTAAACCATAACACAAAAAGCTAATAATTGAAATAATAATCATTAAAAGTGATATGCGTTCCAAATACCACTGGAACATAAAGCGCGATAAACACCAAAATAAAAAGCTGATTAAAAACATTATTGGAATAATAATTAATCCATAATCAAATGTATTTTCAATGAAAGGATTGCCAACAAGTTTGTCGACAACTTTCACTCTAACGGCGCACTCCGGATGTTCCGCATTCAGACTCTTTTCCAGTTTATTGGCGTGATATACATTCTGAAACCATCGAACAGGAATGTGAACGATTGCTCGAAGGATTCTTTCCGTTCTCAAACCACGACCTTCTTCTCTGAACTCATAATCCGATTCACAATCTGATTCTTCGTCTGAATTGATTTCACGAGTGGTCTTATGCGCCCACAAAGTAATACTATCTCTCATATAACCAATCATTTTAAATAATTTAGTCATCATTAGTAACGAAAATTCAAATCAAATATGAAAAGATAATAATAAGTGACTGTATTATTAAAAGCGACTCATATTGTGGACAAAAGATACTAAATATCGATCGCAAACTAGTGATGAAGGGATTCAGGTTCAGATCGCATTCTGACTGTAAGCCAATATGAGTTTCAACAGACATTTAACAATCGAACATAAAACCTCTGTAAAAGCTAGAGCCAAAACCAAAACTCTTACCAAACCTTAACTTGTGCCTCTACAGTAGAACCTCTATTATATTTTTTCAGTTTTAAATTCTTTTTTAGCTCACTTTGATTTTATCAATGAGCTATTGGATTTGGGATGTCCGTCTGTCCGTCTGTCTGTAGACAGGAGGCT
>JAQIVF010001192.1:0-15331 GCA_034698365.1 Steganacarus magnus
TCAAAATGTAATTAAATTGTGAAATCAAAATCAAAATACAATTAAAAATGAAAATAATTTGAAAATACAATCAAAATGAAAAATTATGATAAAAATCAAAATAAAAATAAATTGCTATAAAATTGAATTTTGATTTTGATTTTTTATATGAAAATGAAAATTAAAAATCAAAATCAAAATATACAAGTATTTTGATTAATCAAATCAAAATACAATCAAAATAGAAAACTTTTCAAAATCAAAATCAACATACAATTAGAATTAAAATTTTAAGAAAATCAAAATCAAAATACAATCAAAATAGAAAAATTGATAACGAGACAACACTAGCATGAGTATATTTAAGGGAAAACATTTTAATTTTTAAAATATAAATAATTCTCAGAGGGTTTTTTATTTTTTAAAAAAACATATATTACTATACTCTTGTAAGATATTAAAATGAGAATTTACTTTTAGGCGTATAAAAAGTTAAACTCGACTTTTAATATATTTATATTATATAATATCTTTATAATAATAATTTTTAAAAAGCTACAAAACAAGTTATAATATACAGGCACTAGTTATAAATTGAACTGAAATTTTGTGAAAAAAAATATAATCGTAAATTTTTTGCCATTGGATAGTTATATTTATATTTTTTCAAAATAATTTTTAAACAAGAATAACTCAATCAATGCCACATTACAAAATTATATCGAGGACCCTCTTATGTCAATTGTAATCTAAGACCTAAAAAATTGAAATTATTTATGCAAAACCTTAAATTACATGATTCTAAAATTATAATAAATGCTTTATCTATTGATATTTCAAACAATCGTTTACCATAACTAATAATAAAAATTAAAGAAATATTAAATTATTGTATATCATTCATCAAAAACTCTAATATATGTGAATCAAACTCAGAAATATATAACCGATAATTGTTAAAAAAGAAAAAAAAATTAGTTCACTTATGCGATTTATGTTTTTGAAAATAATTATGATTTATTATACAAAAGAATTTAAATCTTATTTAATACAATCAGTTTTGGATATTATACGTTAAAATGTAAAATAAATTTATCTATTTATCAAAATTTAAAATTAATGTAAATTGAAATTGCAATGGAAATTACAAACTATTATACAAAAATTGATTCAATTCCTGTTTTTTGTAGTGTTGAATATTTTCCGTTTTTTTAATTTTTCTTTTCTTTTTCTTTTCTTTTGTAATAATTTTTCATTTTTCATTTCGCTTTCTTTTTCTTTTTCTTCTATAATTTTTTCGATTTTCTTTTTCTTTTGTCCTTGAAATAAATTTTGTTGTCTTTTCTTTTTCTTTTCTTTTCATTTGTCTTTTTCTTTTTAATGTTATTTTCGCTTGCTAATATGTCTTTTTCTTTTCTTTTGTTATAATTTTTAATTCTTTTCTTTTTCTTTTTTAATAATTTTGAAATGTCTTTTCTTTTTCTTTTCTTTAATAAATAATTTTAAGTTGTCTTTCTTTTTCTTTTCTTTTTTCTTTCAATTTGATTTGTCTTTTATTTTTCTTGTCTTTAAGAAAAAGAAAAAGATAAAAAATTCTGTCTTTTTTCTTTTTCTTTAAAAAAGATATACAACACTAGTTTTTTGTTATATATTTGTGTTATGCTATTTTTTGCTAATTTAATGTATTAATTATAACTACTTAACTATCCTTAAACATTAATTAATAAAATTTATATAGTAAGAGAAATTTTTATTTTCATTCAATTGCAGTTTTTAATTTAAATAGTTTATATTATGAAATTTATAAAAATAATTTACTTTTTTATCTTATTTTAAGTGTAATATGGTACAGATACATAAAAGTTCTTCTTGGAAATTTGTTTATCTTTATAAATAAAGTTAAGTTTGAAAATAAATTGTTTTTAATAATTTAATAATTTTTTATGTTTTATTGTTCTAATAAATATTATGAAATTTTCATTTTTAAATTATTTACTCTTATTTCTATTGTAAACTAGGAATAATTATTAAATAAACTAATTTTATTTCAGATTAAATAGTTTTATCGATATTTTCAGTAATTATTTAAAAGATTTTGTTTAAAAATATATTATGAAGAAAATTTGATAAATTTTCATTTCTTTTGTATTTTTTTGTGAATAAATCGTCAATTACTATATATAAGAAACAATACATACCTTTAAATAGATTTCTTAAAATAGTAAAATATGACGAACTTACTTAATTGAATTGACATAAATGCTGTTTTAGAAAAAATGTGTTGAACTCATAGAGAATATTCGCATAAAAAAGTGGAACATGTATTTTAACGCAATAAAAAATGTTAACATGTTTAATCATATTATCCTAATCTAAAATCAACGCAATAACTAAAATTATAAATAGACTAAATGTGATTAACCGATACGCTATTAGAGCAATTTAACAAGATTATAGAAATTAAATATTAGACCATTGTAAAGAAATTTTTATTAGGAAAATTAATTTAAAAGAAGAATTACAAATAAATTCCCTCTATCAAAAAACTAAACCAAATATTTTTAAAAAGAATTGTTAGATAAAAACTATAGTCACTCTGTGTTCAGCACTCGAACAGTGAACATAACAAATTTTCAATGTAGCTTACAGTTTATTAAAGTATTTTTTAGAAAATTTTAGTTTGTTTTATTCAGTGTTCAGCAATTGAATATTGTACATCACAAATAGGCGATCTTTTTACTTAAAACAGCGAAATTATAGTATGGAATTAATTTATTGTTGTAAAACATCAGCTGAACAA
The DNA here is from genome assembly GCA_034698365.1 of Steganacarus magnus. Taxonomy (NCBI): domain Eukaryota; kingdom Metazoa; phylum Arthropoda; class Arachnida; order Sarcoptiformes; family Steganacaridae; genus Steganacarus; species Steganacarus magnus. The sequence continues at coordinate 2,780 of JAQIVF010001192.1, forward strand.
ATATTATTTATTTTATTTTGCATAACATACGTATCATTCATCACTATTATGTTACCAATCATTCTGTTAATAATATATATATATTATATCTACGGTTAACTCTAATAACTTATTGTACTTTATAATATACTTTGTTTAATAAAGTTTTTATTAGTTATAAAATCAGTTTCTATGTTAAACTATATCCGCTAATGGTTTAATATAAGTAAATCTATTTAATTTACTTAATCAAAGTAAATCACACACAGAATCGATTTAACCATATGTGTCGCTTCAAAATGACAACTTAAGTTAATTTTCTTAGTTTAAATTTAAAAATAATTTATAAAAAACTGTATCAAATATTATAAAATTATATTACTGTTAGGCGCTAACCGAAAGCACACCCCAAAAATGCTAAAAAGTCGAAAACATAAACACTAATAGTTTACCGACCCTAACATTAATACTAAAAACTCATTGTAATAGTCCGAAACACTCATAGAAAAGTACAAATAGTTACTCAAATGTAAAACATTAATCAGAAAACACACATTTTGTATTCACTTGTTGTTTAGCCAACGATCAGCACACTTCAAAATCTGTAACTCTCGTCATATCAATTATTCTAATTGTATTTAAGCGTTAATTATATTCAATTAAAGAAATAAAAAGGTGTATTGATAATAAACGTGCATCTTAATTGTGATTAAGTGAATTGAAGAGTTAACGGGTGGTGTAGCTCAAGAGTGGTAACGCAACAGTCAACGCATTTATAGCGCCCGAATCGCAACTAACGTCCCGCTTTGGCACGTGAACCCGATTCGCGCCTATCATTACAATAGAAGTTAAATATCGACATACATTATATTACTTAATTTAATCCCTCTTTAAAGTTAATTCATTACCTTTTCTTTCCTAATTTACCGGAGTAAACAAAATATCTGAACTATACAAAATGTAATTTTAGTTTATTTACAGTTTTTATATATAATTTTTAATAAGTATTTCAAAATAATCTATAAATTTTAATTTTAATTATTAAATATTTAAATAAATTATTTAATTATTGCAATGGTAAATAAAAAATAAAATATCGGTTTACTTTAAATATTGATATTCTAACAGTATTTCCATAAGTTAATTAAATAAAACTAGTAGAATAGATTTATTGATTTTGTATATAAATACTTATATAAACATTTAAACTGTCTTATGCAAAAATAATTAAAAATCATTTAGTGAATTTTAAAAAAATAACATTTTTATTTAACCTTATAGAATTAATTGGTCTAGCCAACTTAGCCTTATTAGAGAATATAGATACAAATTTCATAGAGTGTGAACTAAGCGAAGGAGTTAAAAATCCAGCTACTTTTAAAGAAAGATTCGTAACAGGTTTTGATTGGATAAACCACAAACAATTAGCACATAGTTATTTTGTTGAAAAATTTAGACTTTCTACACGAAAATTTGCATTAAAACTCCGAAATCAAACACAACCGAGAATAAGAAGTCTAAGACTCCTAGCGAAAACCATCAAAGATGAGCAACAGTCGAAACCTAAATAATAACTATCGCGTCAGACCATATCCACTACCAATTCATCGCGAAAGAATAACTGTCTCTCAACCACTTGTCGACGAATTTATAACTTCTGTCACTTACTACCGCACTCAAATAACTTTCATTTGCGAGCTATTAAACATACGTTGCGAGGAAATTATAGTTCACGACTAAATAAATCAACAAAGCGATTACTCATCATTCTCATGATCAATCCAAGAACTATCCAAATCAAATGAATATCTACGGCAAATTAGATCCGCTGTTATGGCTATGGTGGTGAACAAAACAGGACAATCATACAATCCTTACGTCAACTCGCAGTTACAACATTCTTACACTCCAGCATATCAAACTCCCAGTCGCGATTGTCTTTGGTTTTAACGCAAAATCTAAGTTTAAAATTTATTATTTTGTAAATGGGTTTGTATGAAATACAACCATTAACCATAAGATAAGGAGGAATCAAATGTTAAACCAATAAATGTGGCTTCATTAACGAAACATTTATTAGAAAAACATACGTTTAATATACGTTATAATATGAAACAAAAAGCTTTAATATTGAGATACAAAATATGCGTAAGAAATTACATGTGAATACTTTGAAGTCTAACGAGAATATAAAGGTTAATAACATTGTAAAGTATATGAAAATTACACGCGAAGCGTGTATTGAATGATAAACTATAAGTCAATGAATGATTAATAGGTATATGACATAACATGAGGTTATGAGTTGATGAGTCATTAGGCCAGTACTGTTAGCACTAGTTATGACTTTTTTAACAATTATTTAACCATATAATAAAAATATTATATCATTTTAATTATGTCATTATTTAATTATATTTAAAATCAAATATTACATACTATGTTATTAAGCATTATAATCAATTTATTATAATCAATTTAATATTTAATCAAAAAAAATCTTTTTTTACTACTTGAGTTATCTAATCTATTTATAAAACAATTACTTTATAATCAATGTATTAGCATAAAAATTTTACTTTAAGATATACGCAGAGACGCGTTTCACATAAGGTGTGGGTAAATGTAACGATTGAAATATCTGTTATTATTAAATCCTTTAACTTTTAGGTTAAACACGAATACAGTATTACAAATCTCTTAACATTTTCTGTAGACACGAACCTAGTGTCAAATAATCTAACCTAAAATTTTTAAGTCACGTACACAAATAATTTTATATAATATTAACACCACTTATTCAATTAGTAACAATTCCTTTTTGCAGTTATTCGAATAATCCTTACAGTTCACTACACTTTTATGTAACACCCACAGAATAAAAACCACCAACCACCAAACAGACAATTCCACACACACAACACTATATAAACCCTTGTTAATCACACAAACAGGGCCTTCATTCACAATCACACACTTTAGTTAAGAATTATTATATTATTGTATCACTTGTTAATAAAAATATATTTTAAAATATATAACAAGATAATTGTATTGCTTAATATCCCGTGATTCACTGTGTGTGCGCGACGAGTATAATTGGATTTCCACGCTTTTCTGGTGTTACAATATAAGGGAAATTAATATATAATAGACAAAATGTGAAACATTATTACAATACTAATTAGTACAATCTGTGGAATTTGCTGTTTCTTTTTTGATTAGAATTCATGTCATGTTATTTCCAGCTAAATTATTCCGTGTTCACTGTATGAATCTCAAAATATGCTATAAGAAATTATTTCAAATGCTAATGAAAAAAATATAAATTAGTTTGCTTTTCGAGCTTTTTTTATATTGTATATATATTTCAATTGTATATTTTAACTAAATCTTAAATTATTTAAATTAAGTTTTAAAATTTCAACATAATTTTACGAATTTTGAAAAATAAAAGTTAAATAAGTAATAAAATAAAACCGCAAAATTAAAAAAAACAACTTTTTTAGTTTAGAAAAAAAATAAATAACACTTATTGGTCCTAGAAAGAAGAGGCATAATTAAAATTTTAATATATTTTAAATTAGTGTTGTTTCAATTGCAGTTTTTGTATTTCAATTTTATTTTAATTCAATTTCTTTAAAAATATTTATATTTTAATTTCAATTTTAGTACGATTTTTTGTTTAAATTTTATTTAACCATAAATTATGCAGTTTTTATTAATACTTTTTGATCAAAATTTAGGCAATGAAATAACTCTTAGATTTACTTATATATACCAAAAAATTTTAATATAAGAGCAAGAATTAAACAGTAGACGCTAATACTAAATCAGGCATATGCCTAGTGTGACCAACTCTAATAAGACAATTCCTGTACATTTTCCAGAAGTTGACTGGACATTGGTTAAACTACACCAGAAAAAAACCTGGACAAAGCTTTTTAATGCATTTATATCGTACAATTTTTTGCCATGGGTCACAAAATCCTGGATTGTCCAGGCAAAAACTGTACAGTTGGTCACCCTACATATGCCACTTTTGGCTGTTATATAGTATAACTGCCCCATTATATTAATAGTAAAACCAGCATATTCCATTTGTATAAACGGCAAATGTTAATAGAAAAAACGGCATATGCCATTTTGTGAGATAATATTGTTTGAAACCCGGAATAAACCGGCATATGCCACTTTGGCGGCAATAAAGTAGATATCCCGTTTAGGCGGTAATATTTTATAAAACCCGGATTATACGGGAATATGCCATATTAGGCATTATAGTAAGTGGGGACAGAGCGAACATTGTGAGCAAGCGACCACTAATAATCATTAATCATTAATATAATATCCATATATCCAACAAAAAATTTCAATAAAAGTCAGATAAAAATGAGTCCACAAAATAATTTTTTTTACTCATAAACGGAACACAACCTGTCAAGAAGTATTTCATCTTAATTAGAATGAGGAAATTTTTCAAATGAAACTTTAAGCATAAAAGTTTTTCAGCGATGTAATAAATACTTTTAATTGTCAGTAATAATTAGAGATCGGAAAATGTGGAAAAAATTCTTAACTTTTTACGGACACAGATGCGGACACTTTTATTCAAAAATACGGACAAATATGAGGACAAAAATGGGGACAAAAAAGTCAAAATTTTTATATATCCTCATTTACATTTTGTAAAAATGGTTTATATTGTATAATAAGATACATAATTAAGTTATCTTGACTTATGCATAGTCTTCGATCTGAAAATAAGTTCTTAAATATTAAAAATAGTGTCAAAGTTAGACAATTATTTCATTAATAGAAAGCACTAAATGTAAAGATAATTAAAAATTGAAATAACAATTTTTTAGTATTTACTTATTTAAAATTTTTTAAAATTGTTGTCAACAATGCAGCGTTATTTGTGTGAAAAAACTAATTTACATTATTTTGTGTACGCAATTATTAAAAGTGGGTCAAAAATACAAATTTTGCTTATTTTGTGGACATGTCCCCCAAATGCGGACAATATAACTATTTCGGGGACTTTGGGGACAAATGCGAACAATTTTCGCTTTTTCCGATCTCTAGTAATAATAGACATCAGATTTGTAGAGATTTTTATCAGTTTGTAGATTCCACGAGTTAGTCATGTAACTTATAATTTATTATTAAAAATCAAAATAATAAAAATTTCTAAGTATAAAACAAAACAAAATAAAAAAAACTCGCAAAAACATTAGCATTATTACTTGAATCAGAATCTATTTAATTTTAGCAAAAGTTTTATTTAAAATTGATTTTTTCAAAAAATATAATTAACATCTAAAATGCAAACGCTTGTGTAATTCGGTTTTGATACTTTCCAACTTAATATATATTTAAAATTTTACACCAAATAATTATTTTAATTAACAAAATATTTACAGTTTGTAATTTTTAACTGAACCAATGATTTTGATGTTTCTTAATTCGATTGTAAACGCATTTTTAATTGTTTTATAAAGTCCAACTATTTATAAAAACAACAACATTAGTTATTTATACCATAACTTCGGTTTACAAAATATATTTACATAAATTAGAACGATCAATATGCAATCTATAATGTATTTTTTTACTAAGATATTTATCTTTTCATATTCTAATTGGAATTTTCAGTAATATAATTATATAAGGAATCTGCAAAATGCTTTATTTGTGAATTCTGATATATTTTTATGATAAGTTAAATTCATATTCAATTCATAATTTTTCTAATTATATTTAAATTATTTAACAATTATTCGTTAATGTCCAATAATTAGGACTTTATTGCAATTAGGACTAAAATTTATTTAGATTATGTTGTTTATTTTTTAAAATACTTATTTTTAAACAACTTTTCTAAACAATATTTTATAAATTAACTAAAAAAATTCTGATTCATGTAATGTTATTTATCAAAAATGGAACCAATTATAGTACAAAAATTAAAAATTTTATTTTGTTTCATTTTGCATGTTTTTTCTTTAAAAAAAATATACAACACACATTCACTGAGTTGACTGTCAATCCATTATTTTCATAATTTACTTTATATCTTAATTTAATTATTAATTTATCAAGTTATTTACAGTAAATTTTGTGTCCTAGATTTTAAATAATTAGAAATATGAAATTTAGTATTTTATTTCAAAATTTTTTAATTATCCATGTTTCAATATCTCCATCTCCAAACTAAAAGCTTAAAATTTTTTATCTTTTACATTATTTAAAAAAATATACATAATTTATTAAGGGTTAAATTATATTAAAAAATTTTCTTTTAGAATATAGATGATTAAGATTAAATTTTGACTCTTTTCAATTTTTTTCAAGTAGGATATTTGGGTTTTAATCAGTTTAGTTTTTAATTCAAAAGTTTTACTCAATAAAAATAAAAATAAAATTAACTTAAGTAAATTTTAATATAATAAAATATTAAAAAGAGTAATTATATAGTATGAATTCAGTTATAGAAGTATTTTTATTTAATATGCTAAAGTTGTTAATCATTTTTGTTTTATTTATAAACTGCTGTGAATTATTTAAAAAAAAGTAAAAGTAAGAGTAAGACTTAATTTCTATCCTAATTTTGAGTTTCTTATGCACAATAAAATTTTTTTAAATATTATATAAACATGTTCAGTTTTTACATAACCAAAAAACACTTCTACTCTATGTACCCATAAGTTGATAAGTTTATATTTTTCATTTAAAAAAATAAATTATCTTTTTCGGCATCACAGTTTTTAAATGAGTACTTTAGAAATAATTAATGTTTAATTTTCTTAGACAATAAATACATAATAAATAAAATTATAGGTTTCACTTATAGATATAGCGATTATTACATAACTAAAAGGAAAAATAATTTTGCAAAAAATTTAAATACAATTAAATTTGAACTAAATTTAGAAAGTAAAAGTAACAGCATGCTAAATTTATAACAAAATCAAAATAAAAAGGAAATCAAAATTTAATTTCCATTATCAAAAGCAATATATTATTTAATTTAATTATTAATTTTTTTGTATAAATGTTTTTATATTTAGTTATTTAATCTTCAGATACTAAAAAGTTGTACGACTTTGCGGGTAGCTCTATTTTTTTAATAAAATAAGTTATGATTTTAAATAAACATGATTTTCAAAATATGTAAGAAAATATGTTTAATTAAAATTATAAAAATATTTTATTTTAATAAATTTTTAATTCGATGTTTGATTTTCTTCAAAAATTTCTTTAATAAATACGTGTGCATAATACTGTAGTGAATTGATTCGCATTTTCCTTATGTCGTTAATAAAATGATTATGTCTTTAACATCTAATGTCGGCAAAACAATAGAAATTTTTTATAGTAAACATTAGCATTGTATGAAAGTCATATATATTAATGGCATTAAAAAAGGATTTTCACTTTCCAATATCTAATCACAAGAGTAAAAAAGAAAACAAACAAGAAGTTTTATTATTGGAGATGCAAATAAAAATTTTCTTTAGTTTTTATTGAATATTTATGTATTATATTGCGGTTTTATTAATCTAATAAAAAGTTTTTAAATTTTCAAATTCAATTAATTTTATTAAATTAGTTCACGTAAGCGAAGTTTAAAGGCTAAAATATTTTTACATCTGTTTTGGATTTTAAAAAAGCGATAAAATATTAAATTATATTGAAAAAGAAAAATTTAAATCCAATTTTCAATACATTTGAAATAATATACAAATATATAAAAAATTTGAATTTTTGAATATATCTTTAAAAATACAAAATTATTTTAAAATAATTTTTAACTTTAATTAAAATTACATATATAAAATTATAAATATACAAAAAAAAACATTAAAATCCTTTTAGACAAACTGTTATGGATGAACAATTTTTAATAATTTTGTAAACATGTAGTAAATACTTTTAATTAGTGTTGTATATCTTTTTTTTAACGAAAAATAAAAAGAAAATCATATCAAATGAATTAAAGAAGAAAAGAAAGAAAAAAGACAAAATTAAATATATTCAAGGAAAACAGAAAATGAAAATTTCAAAAAAGTACAAAATAACATTATAAAGAAAAAGAAAGATAAAAGGATTCAAAAAATAGGAAAATATACAACACAACTTTTAATTTAATATTAAATAATATTATCTACTGTAATTATATTTTAATCTACAAAATTTGGATTAAAACATTACATTAAAAGTTTGGGTTATTCTCCAAAGAAGTGCGTCTCTTTATTTGTTTGGTTTATATATTCAAATGTGGTGCCATCCCAAAAAAGGCTAGTAATTTAAAAAAATTAGTAACTGTGTATAAATAACTAGTGTTGTTGATTATGGAAATTCAATTTTGATTTACTTTTGCTTTTGCTTCCCAAATAATTATTCATTTTAACTACTTTTACTGTAGCTTCAAGTAAAAGTAAAAGTAAAATTGCTATTTTACTTTTACTTTTTTAATTTTGCTTTTGCATATAAAATCCGTTTAAAACGTTTTACTTTTAATTTATTTCGCAAGTTAATAATTTAATTGTATTTTACTTTTTATTTTGATTAAAATTATAATTTAACTTTCTTTTACTTTTGCTTTCTAATTTTATTTCAATTTTAATTGTATTTTACTTTTGCTATCAAAATTATTTTTCATTTTAATTACTTTTGCTTTTAATTTTAATCAAAATTTTCATTTTGATTAACTTTTACTTTTTCTCAATCAAAAGCAAAAGTTCAAATGTTTTTTGACTTTTTATTTTACTTTCAATACAACAAATATAACTAAAGCTACTATTGAAACTAAGGGGTTTCGATTATCTTCAATTAATAACAATAATTATTTAAAAATTCTGTCAATTTATATCTAAATAATAAGAATATTTTAATTGGTACAATATTCCAATTTACAAATTATTTTACGTTTAGAATTTCATTTCTTTAAAATTAATTGTTCAACTGCGCTATGCTCTTTTAGTTTTAGTCAAAGTGCTCACGTATTAGGTTTTATATCCATTTATGCCTACAACTGATTTTCTACAAATTTTTTTTTCAAATAACAATATTTTCTAAAAATTTAAGTTATTTTTAAAAAACTTTTGAGATTATAAAATATTTATTTAGAGAATGATAAATTTATTTTTTATCATGAATATCATGATGAATAAATCAATTAAGACTGCCAGCACCTTTTCTAAAAAAAGAAATTTTTATTGTTATATTGAAAGAATAATATATATATATTTAATTACAGTTTTGAGTAAAATTAATATTTTAAGCATTATATTAACAATTAAAAATTAAATAAATAAACTAGTTTAATTAAACTATATCATTACCTTTTTTTTATAAAAATGCATTTACAATTATTTTATTTCTTCGACCCACTCTTACTTTTTGAATAATTTATAAAATACTAGATTGCGTTAAATTATAAATGGTTTTATAGAAAATTATAATTGTTTAATTAATTGTAAAATTGATTTTATTCTGAATTTAATGGAAAATAAATATAATATTGTGTTAATAATTTGATGATAATAAATGTTTCGTTAATAAATTTCGATTATAGATTATAGAAATATAATAAATTTTAATTATTAATATCATGCGCCTATCTATAAAAATATTGACAAATATTGTCATTTAAATCGTGTAAGATTTTAAAGCATTATGATATTTGTCCAAATTTACTACAAATTGACGCTTAAATCTGGTTATTTTTGATAAAAACTTTTTAATATTGATTATACTTAAATTTCTTTTTCTAAATAATCCATTTTAAACATTGTCTATATAAATTTTTATTTTCTAAAGTGACTCTATGATTGTTGCAAAATTTTTTGTTTTAAATTCTCCTAAATTAAATCGTTAATAAAAAATTAAAATATCATTATTAATAAAAATCTTATCTCAAAAACGCTTAATTAAAAAAATTTACAAAATATCCTCCAATCAAACTGCGGACATACAGACAGACAGACAGAGAGAAGGACATTGTCAAAACCATAAGCTCTGCTTTTAAAAAAATGTGAGTTAAAAAAACACAACTATGAACTTTAAACTACTTAATTGGCTTTTTTAAAAAAAATCATTTATAAACTATATTTTGTATGTTTTATCACCAAATAATATAAGATAATAGATAAATATTAAATAATTTGGAAAAGATTTTAATTTAACAATAATTTCGATGAAATATTATTTTAATCAATAATTTTCAATAATAATAGCGATAATATACGATAATTATAATAATAGTTTTGTTGAATTTGTTCAATTACAATTACTGCCAAAATGGCACAAAAACTGAATTTAATTTCAAAATTTTAATTTTCCTTTATACTAGTGTTGTTTCAATTTTTAAAAATTGAAATTGAAATCGAATTATTCATCAATTTCAATTTCAATTTACTGAAAATTTCAGTAAATTGAAATTGAAATTGCAATAATGCAATAAAAATTCATAATTTTTGTTTTTATATTTGTAATAATGAAAATATTCTTAAGGTAAATTTATAGAATTAAGAATGATATTTTTAACAAATAGTTTTGCATAAAACTAATATTTATAACTTAAATTTACAATTATGTAATTATATTAATAAATAAATTAAATTTTAATTAAAACACACTTAATAGTTTTATAAAATAATTAAAATAGTGTTAGTTTATATTTGGCGATAAATTTTACAGAATCAGAATTTACAGAGCGAGAAACGTTAGAAATAGAAATTTTATTTCTTGTATTATTGTTTTTAGTAATTTTATATTTTACTTCATTTTTAACATTTTTGATTGTTGGATTAATTAAGGATTTTGGATAATTATTTTGAGTTAATGTAAGTTTTATAAAGTTTATATCATTTGCAAGCTAATTATCTGTTGAGCATAAATTAAAGGTTATATTGTAATGAATTGTTTTATTAAATTAAAATTTAAGAGTACAAAATTTAGTGACACACAACACATCACTACCGACACGAAAGTTAACTCCCGTTAACCTTTACAGATGGCGCTACAATTACTGGCGCGTTATTAACAAAAGTCTCTTTTTGTTTAAGCAAATATAACGGTTATATCACGTGTGTGCACAACAACAAAAATACAATAAGTTTTGATTATAATTAAATCTAACTATATTTAAACGATTATATCAGTTACAAACAAATTATTATTAATTCGCATTTGAAGTTTTGATCTAATTGTGTGCAATCCTTACCACCGCGTATCAGAAATGAGGTAAATATTAAAAACTTAGATTTATATGTCAATGTTTATTAATTTAAGTAATTATTTTCTATTATTTAGTGACAATAGTGAGGGCGGCGATGGCGACAACACAGACTATCAGAAACGATATGAGACATTGGTTGAGGAGTAAGTTAACATATGTTAACATGTTCTATGAAAGGAGAAATAATTAGCACTATTTACAGATACGACTACTATAGCGAGGAATGGGAAAAAGAGAAGAAAGAGTTAACAGCGGAACGCGAATCATTACAAAAGGATTGTAGACAAATGTCAACTGAAATAGAACTGCGCGATACTAAGATTAAACTTTACGAGCGGGAGATCAAAGATCTTAAGAGCGAGTTAACAAATTTTAACTCAAATGTTAACGCCAATGTTATCGCAACACACAAATCAAAGCTCGAAAAAACAAAAGAGCGTCTCTCCGAGTCTGAAGAGCTTAACGTGGCATTACAAAACAAGGAACACGTGTATCGCGAACATGTCAAAGACATGTTAATACACATTTGGTATGTTAACAATGTTAACATAAATTTTTAAGAATCTATATAGCCAACCCCCTAACACTTTTGGCAAAAACTGGTTGATAAAGATGGCGATCTGGCTTCCACCGTTCCTTCACCACAACCACATGCTTCCCTATACAGTAATCCGCAAGCAACAACAAGCGCGGATACTACAAGTATGTTAACATTGCAAACATGTTAACACAACTAACTTTGATTCTTTTCAGGTACATGCGAGTATTGTGATAAGCTGTTTGCTACACAATACACACTTAAGCGTCACTTGGACAAAGGAATGTGCAGTATGTTAACAATGTTAACACTCTATCATTATGTTAACATTTTTGTTTATTAGCAAAAGCTAAGGCTAAGGAAGTGGCGAAAGAAATGGCTAATCTAAAGAAGAAGAGAGAGGAAAAGGATAAAAGGTCGAAGGAGAAAAGAGCAAAATTACAGAATGATGAAAAAGAGGGAGAAAAAGTTATTTTTCTAATTTTTTTTAAGCTGAAAAAGTTTAGAGTTAAAAGAATAAAATAAATTATACTCATTGCTTTTCAAAAAAACTGTATAACCTCTAGTAAAATACTTTAAAACTGCAACAGACCAATTGTTTATATCTGGTTATACTAGTGTTGTTTTACTTCATCTTTTTAATTTTACTTTTCTTTTACTTTTTCGTTCTGTTATTTTTTCAATTTCGATTGTATTTTGCTTTTTCTTCGGATAAAAATTTCAATTTCGATTGTATTTTACTTCTGTCCTTGAAAGCGAAATCAATTTTACTTTTCTTTTACTTTTT
>JAQIVF010001193.1:0-15315 GCA_034698365.1 Steganacarus magnus
CACTCTCTTCAGCGGACAAAACTGATTCCGAAAAAAATATAAAATTATCGGGCCTGCATAGTGCCCTCTCGACCATATTTATGCGATTGCAAGCACCGACACATTGTTGCAACAGTTGTCACGTTTTGATAAATTAGAACATCTTTGTTGCACTTTTTTATTAGCACAAAAAGATGGAAATTATTTGAGAAATGTTCGAATGTTTAAACAGATTGGCGTGAAATGTGTGAAATTAAAAGCGTTAGAGATTCGTGATTTAAATGCACCATTTTATGAGGTATTTAGCGATGGATTTAAATCACTCGAAAAGTTACACATCAGAAGAAAGAGAATCACCGAAAATATTGTATTATTAAAAAATTGCACTCATCTTAAATATTTGAAAGTCGTGAGTATGAGCATTAGTGAAACGGATTACAAAGATATTCACTTTTATTTGCCGCAATTAAATTCAATTGAGCTTTTAATGTCAAATAGGAGTTCGGATGCTATGCTTGCAATGCGAAACGTTTTGACGCAACATTTATCGCTATTACCGAATCTCTATGATTTGAAGGTTAATTGTGATAAGTATTTGGCAAACAGTATCATAGAATTCATTGATAACTGTTTAAGTATCAGAAGAATCGGTTTATATGGCAGACTGCCAGTAATTAAAGAAAATAAGATTCAAGAGTATATTACGAATAACAATAGACGAATACTTTTAACGCGTTTATAAAAATATCTATATAAGTATTTTTCTGAAAAAATTTATTTTATAACTGATGAGTAAAAAGGAAAGGAAGTTTTAGACTGTATTTTGTCTGTTTTAAGACCTTAAAAAATACAGAAAAGACATCAAAATAAGCCCTTATATAATACCTAAAAAAAAATTTTTTTAAATATTACAAGAAATTTAGTATTGTATTTACTATTTTTCAAATGAATTTAAGTTAAAATGACTTTTAAAAGTAGCAATTAATATTCTATTTAGTAAGTTTTAATCTGTTTTAGAAAATGCACGATTTATATTGCGACCAACTTTATGTTGTAAACTTCGATTTTCTAATAGTTTTATAATTTTTTACAAAAGTTAAAATTTTCATCAATGTAAACCAAATAATTAGTAAAAAAATTCTTATGAATACCTTATTTTGCTAATATCTAAGTTAAGCCTGTAAGTTTGAGTTAAATTAAAAAAATGTTCACAAAAATCCGTTAAGTATTATTTTTAAGACCTAACATATTGCGAAATAAGACTTTATAAGACTAAGACTTTTAACATATTGCGCTTATTTGTGCTATTTTAACATTGATTCGCACTCATATTAACATTAAAATACATCAATCTATTCATATAATAAAGTCGTTATGTCTAAAACTTCCTTTCCTTACTGATGAGTTTTATAACTATCGTATAAATTTTGTAAAACCTGAAAGCATAGCCCGTCTGAACATTGTAGTATATGACACGCACTGTTGAATATTTGTTATGCTCTATCAATCATTTAAATATATGTTATTTAAGTAACGTAAGTCATGTACATTTTGATGTGTGCAATACATGCAATGTGCATGCATTAACGTTGTAATAATGTACTAATAGTGATATACGCAGATAAAATGTATAGCGTGTGCGCTAATTGTGTGACGCAAAGTGTTCGCTCGTGTCAACAGTAATGTAAACATTGACATATAACTATATAACTATATATAATTTTACAGCATATGTGCGTATCTCTCTCTCTCTCTAATGTCAATTGCAATGTTAGGGGGAGAGGGATATGTTAAGGGAAAGAGAGGGACGCACTAAATATTAAAGGAGAGAGACAAGAGAGTATTAAAGCGTTGCGTTAGTATAAGCTTTAGATACAGTTTGATACTTCAATTTAAACGAGAATTATGTATGTCTATGTTGTGTTACCGTATGTTTGTGTGTGTGTGTGTGAGTGTGAGAGAGTGAGTGAGAGAGAGAGAGAGAGAGAGAGAGAGAGAGAGAGAGAGAGAGGCGGCAAAACAAAAAGAAACAGTCATCTTTAGCTGTGAATGTCATATATAAGTGAATATTAAATTAAATCACTTAAATAAAAATACATATTAGAGTTACGGTAAAGTTTTTACCGGGTTATCTAGTGCTAATAAAAACAAACAATTTTTCATGCGTCCGTTATTTTTATTATTCTTAATAATTAATCGCGTTCTTTAAATTAGTTAAATAATATCTATCAATGCTCATCTCGTGTAGCACACAGTTTGTAATCATTTTTTGTTTCATCACACTTTGCGCGTGAATGTCAGTGCAAACACTTTTCAGTATTTTTGGAAACTATTTTTATGGAAATTACATAAATGGCATATTCATCACATACGAGAGATACAAGTGAATCACGCCAACGTGCGATTACTAACGAATTACTTAAGTTTACTATTAATAGTTTATATATATTTCTCATGAATATTACTTTGTTAAGCAAGTCAACTATTTATAAGTTTCATATCTCTATTATAGATTATTATTACTCATATTTTGATATTATTAATCATGACTTTTGCATTAAGTGTATGAAACACTTCACTCTTGTATTAACTATAGTTGCGAATAGTCGCTTGTTATTAATAAATAGACTTTCTTATATTAAATACTATTTTTACTATTTGCTTGCGAACGTGTGCCGCGCATTGATAGTGGAGTACTCACAAGACCCGCATGTTTGGCGAAATTGTGGGTTTTTGCCGGTATCACTGGTGGAGGAGCTTCAAGATCTCAACCTACGTTCTACTAATGAGAAACATCGATCAAAACTACACACCAATGATGCCATATAGAGATCAAAACACCATTGCAGATGTCAATCAACGCAGACATTAAAGTATATATGAATGATATACAAATGATGAAATTCAAAAAATAATAGAGGAAAACTACGCATATAAAGCGCATTTATACGATTTACTGAGAAAATTTTAAGAATTGGATAAACTCTACAAAGAAAGTCGTGAGTACTTGGAAAGAGTAATAAAGGACTTTCAGGATGGAGTTAAAACTAATGAAAAATTAAGAGAAGAAAACGTAAAAAGAAATAACAACAACTGTGATTCAGAGACAAATCAAAAATATGAACGAAGCCATGAGAACGATGCGAAATGAAGAAACAAGAACTTCAGTGCAGGAACTAAATCCACTATAAAGATCACGAATGGATACAAATAGGATGGCAAACAATCAGCAAAGTGATGTTAAAAATGGTTGTATTAGACCTCAACAGATAGATTATAATACTGTACAACATAGTGTACCATAAATTACAGCTAGTTATCCATATACTAATCAACAAAGTAATCCAGTTGTGATTCAACAACAACCGATGGCAAATTTACAACAATAATCACAAATGGGTTCACAACAACAACAATCACGAACGTGTTCTAATACTTCAATGAGTGATAATTTTGAAAAATTAATAAATTATATTTGCAGACAAAAGGAGAACACCATTGATAAGCATATATCAAAATTCAAATTTAATCAGAACCCAAGAAAATGGATCGATGAGTGTGAAACTGTAACAGTCTCCAGGAATTGGATACCATCAGAATATAAACGATACATTGGATAACAAATGGATAAGTTCAACGTAACAAAGTACAAAAAATTTTATGAAGAAAATAAAGACCTCGAATTGGAAGATTTTAAAGAGGCTTTTTGTCAAACTTTTAATAATAATTCGTATAAATTCGCCTCTTGGACTCAGCTTGAGGAGATGGATCCGAAGAAATTCAATTCGATTGAAGAATACTCTCAAAAGTAGGGAATTACTAGAGCAATGTGGTGACATAGCACCAACAATTGGTTTGTATGCAATGGGTTAAAAATTAGCGCCGACAGTGCAGCGAATGATCGCATCAAGTTTTGTCAACCCAGACCTCACTATGGAATCAGCTATAAACACACTTACAACTATGGAAAATTTTCAACAAATAATTAATCATAAATTTCCACGAAATAATAACAACAATGTGCAGAATTATAATACACTAACATGCAAAGAAACTTCAATAGTAATTAACGCGGAAGAAATTTTTTTCCAAATTTTCAAAGAAATTCACAGAGGAATGGAAATCCTAACATGAATAATCAACAATTTACCCAGAATGGTAACTATAACAGAAGTAATAATTTTAATAGAGATAACTCAAACACACATAACTCTGGTACGAACACTCGACAGTTCAGTGGGATCTGCTTTAAGTGTAGCGGTATTAATCATATTGCGAGAAACTTCCCATACAGTCAACTTTCAAATGAAGAGGCGAGAACTTATATGCAGGACAATATCCAACCTCTCAATAATAGAGAACAATAACAGACTCAATCTTTTAATGCGCAAACATATGATGAACAAGAGTCACCACAAGCAACGTATATGCTTCAACAACAAAATACTCAAAATATTTCTGCATATTAAGGACATAAACCTACATTAATAATTCAAATGATGATTTGGTAATCGAAGGACTACTTGATAGTGGTTCGGATTGTTGCCTAATTTCTTATACGTTGGCTAAGAAACTAAAGTTACTATTGATAGACTATGTTCTAATTATTAGTGGCATCAACACTTCAATGACGGCAAAAGGAACGTAAGTCGGTCTGATCGAAGTGGATGGAGAAAAGGCCATACTTTTTAATGTATTAGATAACGACAGTCAACATCTCATTTTAGGAAATCATTTCGCCACTGCTGTTAATTTAGTTTATCATTGGTTTTAAATGCTACTGAGAACAGGTAATGAATAGATTTGAACCAAATTTTAAGATGTATTTACCACAATCTACTGAGAGTGACAATAAAAGTACAATCAATTTGGAGTTACAGCAAAGATTGTTACAAATTAATAAACTTTATGAGATTTTGCCCAAACAAATAAATTACAGAATAGAACGGTGTCTTATTTCAATAGAAAATCAACATTCGTGATCTTTACATATATTTTCTTTTGAAATAAGACACCGTTCTATGATGACATTTCTTGTGACGTAAAAAAGTAATTTATTAAAATAAAAATATTGTTTTTCTAATTACTATTTCACTTTATTATACATTTTAGTTATTTTAAACCTAACATATTATTTTTTATTAAAACAATAAATATTTTTTTGACAGTTTTTGACATTTATAATCATTTCGAAATTTTTAATTAATTTTATTTAAATATACCATAGTTGCACAGATAGGGTATACATATTTGATTAGACATCATGTGGTGGTTGTGTCATCAGTACGTGAATTATGAGCAGCCGGAAATGTTGACAACTGTTCACTTGATTCTAAGTTAAGGTTAATTAACATACGTTTATTTTTCTAGAATTGAAAAGTATATAAATCAATAAACAATTACTTGATTTGCGATTGAATTTAATCACATAAACAATGAATGCAATGAGAATGAAGAATAAAATAATCGACAAAACATTTATTATTGAATAAATAATTAATTTAATTCTGATAATATTCGAAGTGGTAATTGATGTTATTGTTGTTATTATTGACTCATTTAGTATTTGTGTGGTCGTTGTTTGCATCATCCAATCACAACTCAGTAATGGTTTAAGGCTTGTGTCGTTGCACTAACAAAACAATGTTATACCCGCACAATGATGTTCACTAAGATTTCACTGATTCTAGAGTTATAAATGATTTTGGTAAGCATTTTACTTCAATTAATTAAGCAAAGAAATTAAAACAAACATAACACAGGCAAACACCACACGTATCAGTGATAAGAAGCAACAATCGTTTCACTGTTTTTATTTGATTATTAGTTTAGTATTTTTATTTATAGTTTTAATTGCAATTTCTTTACTGATGTATTTCAAAAAAGAAAAATTTAATACTATTTCTAACTGGAAATTTCGAATAAATTTTAGAAAAAGATTTAACCCTATTATAGATTGGTTTTGTGTTTTACAGATTTATTCTATCAAAGCGTAAGTGATTTTCGTAAAATGATTTTTGATTGGAGAAAACATGTACCTATAAATTTCAATTTATTAACAATATTTGCTCGTAAGCCTTAACCGATAACTAGGAAATTAAAGCGTAACAAAGACCACAAGTAAAGTAGAGAATAATAATAATCACAAATATTTTTTAGACATTTAATAAAATAGATCTAATTATTTAGTCACTAATTCAGCTTAAAATAGTATACAGCTATAAAATGTTTTTTTTCAATACTAAATATATTTACTAACTTTTTACTTAATATTTTGCTACAGAACTGTAGAACTGCATCATTGATTGATATAAACCTACGCCTAAACTTATCCGTCGCTAAATGCGATTTTGTATAAATCAACTGCCAGGTTGTGTCACCCGTTTGCAAACTACAGTAACGTTATATGCTTCATAACCACTTTTTGTTACTTTATTATTCATGAATGGATAAAAATGATTAAACAATAGTGTGATTCAAAAATCATATCCTTTTGCACTTAATGTCATTAATGTCATTTGTCTTACTATTTACTGAAAATTATTCAGTTTAATAGCACCAGTTAAGTATGAATTAATAAATCTTAAATGATAGAAAATAAGTTTAAGGAAAAGAGTGATAAACCGCTCATTTAATCATCGAAACAATATGTTTTTGAATAAATTGCAACATTTATTTCTGGCTTTATTGGTTGTATGCCTGAAACACAAAATACGCCCTGTTTTGTGCGCAAATTGGGTTTTGAAATGGAGCGATCAATTTGTGAATAAATCAATTGACACAACCTATTGGAAGACAACAATTGATTATAAATCCGGTAAATTAAAAGTCTATTGCGCATTCACTTAACTTCAAAATTTAAAATAACGAAATTTAATATCCACTTAACACTGCCTTTAATAATAAGAAAATAAAATCCGGTTCAATACACCTTTAGTGTCATTCAATTATGAAAGTTATAGTATTTTAAATGCTTGTTATAAAGAGATGTGAATTGTGTGCGAGAATTTATTTAATACTCTTCTCCATTCAAGAATTCAAAAAAAACCTTTCTTAACCTTTGGCGTGGAGTCAGGTCAACATATCATAATTTTTTTGTAGCACATAAAAAGACCGGATTTTCTAATTGAATTAATCTCTATACTAGAGATGCCCTCTGTGTAAACAATATAGTAGTCTGTTTAATGTGACCAATTGTTTAAAACACATTTTTTGAGATTTTTAAAATTTTTATTAGTTTAACAGAGAGTTAAACCAAAGAGATATTTTTTAATGATAGAAACAAATAAATTACTATTAATATAGAATTATATTTTTTCAACTAAATTTACAGATTTATGTAGTCTTTAGATTGTTTTTTATATCTGATTTAAAGTTAATGAAACTCATATTTAAATTTAAATCTCATCGATAACACTCTAATAAAATTATCTTGTTATAAGTAAAATAATATAAAATCTAAGTCTAATTTTAAATTCCGTCCCGTCTGCAGCGATTCGAACAAACAAAGGGTTTCTTTATGGAAAATTTGAAATCAACGCTAGCGTAGAGAATAACAATGCGGAAGCGATTATATCATTAGTTCCCGAACATAATTACAGAAATGGTTCTATTATTTTATTTAAGCACGACATGAGACGAACCTCTTTCGAAATTCTTTATAGCAATGGTTTTCGCGAATTTAACACATTAAGCACTGAACAGGAAATCTATGTTATCAAAGGTTTTCATGTGATTGGTTTCGAGTGGAATCAAACCGATATGGTTTGGAAATATGATAATAACACTGTGTTTGAAGTGAATACTGATCGATATTTTAATAAAACCACGAATGAAATGTATGCGAAGAAAACCCAGCCGTTTGACCGATCATTTTATCTCCTAATCTCCAATCAATCTTATAGTTTGGATGATAATGTTAAAGCAAACTCTAAAGTTTCAGAATTTGTTATCGATTTTATTAAATATTATGAATGGAATGAAACCGAACTGTCGAACAATAGCACACATAACAATGACAAAAGCACACTAGACTACTATATTGTTCTTAACGTAGTTTTCATTTTGCTTGTATTACTATTGCTATCGTTTGTAATCTGTCTTTACTATAAATTTAGAAAATTTAAAACCAATTCAAACACAAATAAAACACCTGTTGTTAACTTTAATAATAATAATAATGTGATGGTATTTCCATCAGTTAGAGATTATGACACTAATAATGATTATGACAATTGCGAGGTATACGACGAACCGTACTTAAAACTAAACTAGTTTTCATTTTTGAAATAATTTAATTTCATTAGTCTTAGTGTCAAAACTTTATTTTAAAATCTATCGGATTATATTCAAGTATTTTATGTCACAATTGGAAAATAATTTTTATACGTATGCCGCATGTATTCCGCATAGTTTTAGATTAAAGATACAGAGAAATCCCAAAATTGTTATATTTTATAAATTACGACTTTATTGTAAGCTCTGTTTGAAAAGATATAAAGTATAAAATCAGTGTAAAACCTAATTAATAAAATTAAAATTTTAATTTATTACAAATTAATTGAGTAAATTATTTAAAAAATTAATGTTTTCATCATAAATTCGTTTACACCTTAACAATAGATTAAAATTTTAATTATATACTTTTTCTTAATGTTTTTTATATCTCTACAAAATTTAGAGTAAATTTAAATTTACAGTTTAATACTTACTAATACTGTACTTAGAAATATTTTATCAAACAGAACGGAAACCAAACAGACTGATAGTCTTGAAATCTATTTTATTTTTAAAGTTATTTTACTATATAGTAATACAATTCTTCTGACGTATTTTATGTTTCAACGGGCCGGGCGTCAACATATCGGGCCGCAGTCGAGCTCGGGCCTAAACATTTTAGAAATTCTATAGTCTAATACTTATTAAGGGCGGAAATTGAGCGGAGAAATGGAGATGGATATATAAACAATATTAATTTAAAATTAACTTTCCTTTCCCGCCTGAAAGTCGGTCATCTTCTCTAGTCTGATATACAGATATTGCATACAAAGCAATAAGAAATCCATGAAAACAATTACAGCTAAAGAGAATAAAAATATACTGACATTAGAAGGACTGAAGAAGTATATGAAAAGAAATGAAAGGAAAGAGAGAATATAGAAAAAAGATGTGACACAACAAAATGATAGTGTAGTGAATAAAAATGTTTGAGACAACAATTATTAGGTTTCGATACTGAAGAACAACAAATAATTGATATATTTAATCCTATTTTTGTGTGATTTTTTAAAAAATGAATCAATTATTGGCTATAAATTTTTCTTTAATAATAAAATATTTTAAAACCATATTTTATAGTTTTATAAAAAAAATAATTTATTTCTAACTTTTTTTTTGCTGTCATTTCTATTAGAAAACGAAGTGAATCAAACTTCTATTATCATAGAGAGTTAAATTAATTTAAAAAATTTATAAAAATCTTTAAAAAAATATCTATTTTCCAGCAAATAACAACTTTCCTAACTCTTATACTGTACTTTCCGATAATATTAATGCCACACTTATTTGATAATTTGAGTTTGAATGCGGAAATTTTCAAATTTAACGATGAGTGCGATAAGGATTTAGAGATCTTAGCATAATTTAAGCTTTTGGTTGCTAAACTAATTTAAACAAATTTTTGCGCATTAAAAATATCAAATTAAATTTATCAATATAATTAAATAATGAATTTCACTTTATTATAGCACTTATTTAATTTTTTATAAGATCATCTGATAACAGTTCTCGTTTAGTCAAAACAGTTTTTAAACACCAATAGTCTAAATATGTATAAATTTAAATTTAAATGATATTTTATTGAAATAAAAATTTTAAAAATTATCTAATTCTAAATAAGCATTAATTCGTAAATAATAATTGAATATATATATTGTTACGCATAATTCCAACAAAGATAAAGATTATTTCCGTCTTTGACCCTCTCGTGATTAATATCCATTGTGCGATCATTGCCCTCTTTTTTGTTTGACAGCCAAACACTGACCACTTTCCTATCGCCATGGGTTTCAGTGAAAATGTACCGATACAAACCGCCAGCACCTCTAGCGAGGTCTGCTTTCTCGCTTTGAGAGGATCTAGAAAATTCAAACTTAAAACCAGTTGCAGCGCTATTTTCATCGCGAGTATACTCCGGTCGCAGGTATACATGCCAACCACCATAACCTTCATTAATGTTTCTGCTTAGGCATCCTTCGCCATTAAATTCGCCATAATTTACGTGTATTTTCTTGACATAAATCACACTAATTTTTTTCTCGATTTCCTCAATTCTTTTGAGATGATCGGATTTAAGTTGCGTCAAACTTTTTTGCAACTCTGCATTCTCATCAGACAATCTTTTCTGTTGGTTAAACTCTTCAACCTTCGAATTTCAAATTATAATAAAGATTTAACTACGAAAAGCGCTCTCAATTTGTTGGGCCGCCGACAGATTTCGGGTCAAAAGCAAAAAAGCCGGCTCATCTCGGGTTTCGAGTTTTAAAAATATAAATTATTTGTAAAATATATTTTGTTTAACTCATCTTAAAGTTGAATCAATTAATTTACGATGTACTCTATAATCAAATTATATTTAATACAATGCGAAAACTTTCAATATTTAATATAAATAGATAAAGTTTTACCACAAAAGGGAAATGAGAACGTCGGGCACCCTATAATTTGTCGTGACTGTCTGGTTCGTGCCTGAGAAAGGCAAAAAATATCAGGCTCGGACCGGGCCTGGGTATAACTATATAGGGGTTGCGCAGAAATTTTTTTTAAATAAATATCGCAGTCTAATACAGATTAAATATACTTAAATATTTTTAAAAAAATTTATTTAATAAAGTTATTACTCACTTTTTCTTTCATTTCTTTTTCGTGGGCTTCTATTAATTGCATTTGTGCTGTAAATACAGCATTTAATTTCTCTCGTGCTAACGCTTGATCAACGCGTGCGACATCGCATTCTATTTCTTCTTCCTCTAATTTTTTCGAAATCTTCTTCTGTTCATCCATCGCAGCAGAAAATTTCTCAACCATTAAATCTTTGTCAATGCGAACATTGTTAAGTTCACGAAATCCTTCAAACATTTTATTAATTCTGTCCCGCAAATCATTTATCATCTCATTTTTGCTGTGATCGCTAATTCTGCCCTTCGGTTCTGTATTAAAATATTCCAAACTTCCATCTTCAGCTGATTTATGTCGTTTTAAAAATACTTCTGTGCTCGGTTTGGATGCGAGACACGCACGCATCACATTCTCGTACATCGATAACGAATGCTTCAATGCTAACGTGTAACTCACATGAGCTGTTGCTGCGGCCAGTGTTTGAACTTCAGGAAACCTATGCTCGGTAATTATTCTCGCCCATTCGCTTAGGAATGCTTTCAATGTGTTTCCAGTTAGCGATTGTCCGCAAATTTTATTCGGCTCAATATTTTTTACCATTAGTGGTACGAATTGTGAAACACTCTCAATAAAGTTGGCATCAATCATCTCTTGTTGTCCGTGAAAATCTCTACTAAACACTCTCGTACCCGGATGTGGCATCAGAAAACTGCTCACATGGTTAAAGTAGCGTGAAATCTCTAGACGAGTGTTTTGCGCCTCAAGAACCTGATCTTTGGACGGATCTATTTTATCTTTTTTGAAATTATTTTCTACAGGCGTCGAATCATCATGATATCCATACGAGTATTCGAAGTCACTTTGCCAGTCGCGTATCAAAAATACAAGATTCTGAAACAATTTATTGCTCGAATTCTTTTCAATATTAAAATTTTCGGCAAACATCGAAAAGTATTCGACAAATTGCAAATCATCGTCTCTTAGAAGTTGTACAGTGTTCATGATCAGTGTGGAAGACAACAGTAAACTAAACGAGAAAATCACTCCGATATCCTGTAGCGTTGAGTTTGCGTCAAAGTTTCCCTGAGAATCCACTAACAATAGAGCGATATCTGAGCCATCTTCACATTTAATCATGAATGGTTGAGACCACACATGTATGCCCACTGTGTGCGGATTAGAACCACCTCTCCATTCGATTCCATTATTGGATGTGTCATTCGATACATTAATCCATTCTTCGCCGCAGGTTTCGTGGTTTCGCAGATACCGTAAAAAATAGTTGAGTAGAAATGACTTACCAGTTCTGTATTTGCCATTAATCGAAACAACTGCTATCTTTGTGTCACCAATTTTATCAAGAATTTTAAAAATCTCTTCAGTGTCCACAATAAACCCCGAACTGTTTTTATCTAATATTTGAATCGTACGATGAACTTCCATTTATTAAACTATTATTATTAATTTTAATTTTAAAAAATAATTAATTAAATATTTTTTAAAAAAACTTGAATTGTTCTAAGCTCTACTCTAAAATAAATTTGCAAAAGAAATCGCAAAAATTATTTTTCAATTTTCAACACTACTTTTTATTAATAAATAATAACTTACCAAATTGTGTTGCAATTTTATACCGAAATAATCTCTTTATTAACCTGATTACACAAAACTTTATATATTTAGTGACTTATATAATCTGTTTGCATATAATTTATATATATATTTAATGTCATATATGCACAATATTGTGATAAAATTTAAAGCATCTTTTCATATCATTAATCAGTGTACTCCAAGTATTTTATCTTATTTTTAGAGAGGTATAAACAATTATTTTTTTCATTATTTACTAATTCATTAGTTAATTTAAACTAATTGTAAGCCACTAATAGAAAATCAAATTTAATGCAATTGCAGTATATAATGAAAAAAATCATAAATAATAAACAGTTATTCTTCTAAGGTTTTTCAAAGTTAATTTTGAATCAAATGTTAAAAATCCTTAAAAGAGTTCTCAAACAAACTCAGTTTTTAAATATAATATAGTGAATTTTTTTTGGAAACCAACCCTTTTTAACCGAGACTTTGGTTAGAGCTATATAATCGAATGGAATGCACTCAAAGTTTGTACAGTATAGGAGTATTATTCATATCATGGGTTAAGTGTTTTGTTTTTTAATAGAAAAAAAACTAAATGATCGCATGACAATTGAAGTATAAGATATCGTGTTATTTTAAGATAATGCATAACTCTTGAATATTAAATATAGCAGTTTTTTTGTTGCTATGGCTGGTCAAAATTTATATTAATAGTGTTAATTAATACACAATTTATATTAAAAAATACTGTATATATTTTAAAATCAATAAATTTACTTTTAACACAAATAGATTGAGCGTTTCAGCCAATATGTGTATGTATGTATTATATAATTAGAGCCTTAAACAAATAGCCATTTTCTGCTTTTTAATTTCATAAATTAGATGCCATATTAATGTAACATTTAAACGAAATGATGATTTGGAAGCATTTATTCCATGTTTAAACAGTTATAATACAACTTTTTCTATTTTTAATAGTGACAACTCATATTATAGTAGGAGAACGTGACAGAGAAACGCAGAGAGAGAGAGAGAGAGAGAGAGAGAGAGAGAGAGAGAGAGAGAGATTCTCGTTCAATGAGGAGTTGTCGTAACATCCGAAACCGGAAATCGTACTAACAGTCGCTTAATGTCAGAAATTCTTGACACTGAAATATTTTTGTTTTCAGTGCTTTAATAACTTTAAATAACTAATGTGAAGAGATATCCACTAATTTTAAGAAAAGCAAACACATTAGCGTTATTACCTGCGAAATAAAACATTTACTATAGGATTAATTAGTTTGCATTCAATGAAATTATTATTTGTAATTAAAATGTGATTTACTTCATATAAACGAAAGTAATTAATGATAAAAAGTTTCCAGCAGTAAAATCCAACTCTTTTCTGACTCACTCTTTCCACAAATGATGACAACTATTGTTTAATGAAATTTAATCTACAGTTAAAAAATTATTTCAATAATTTATCTCAAATTCTCATAAACCTTTATTCTCACTGTAGACTTAATTCTGGATTCGCTGATACGAGAATTCAATTTTAACAACAATTTATACGATTTTTCCATCTCGTAAACCAACGAAGAAGCGGTTATCATAAAACCTATTATAATTAAACTGACCACTAGTGTGAAGTATATGAACATTAAACGACTCATTAATGCCATTTTGCCGAACACTAGCGTATACAACACAAAGCAAACAATAGAGGAAAATAACAAGTAAAGCCAAAACGCAAATTTTGCCCAATAGTTATTATTATAATCATTGATTTCTCGGTAAAATTTGTCAAACGAATTAATAATCGATTTAATAAATGATTCACTGAAAACTGTATTCTTATTCAGTCTGCGAACAATTAGTCGAAATTTTAGCTTCAAATAGAAGCAAATCAAATAAAAGTAAGTGATTTGCCAGACAATAACCAAACCGATATATGACGCGCCATAAGCGAAAAGTATAGCCCAGGGAATGGCGTATAATACGATCTGATTGAAAGTGCAAACTAGTGCTACCGGAATGAATTGAAGAAGAAATGCCAGACAAGGGATTAATTTGGTTGTGTTAAACGAGACTATGTTTAGCGAAACGCGTGTAGTTTTTAAAAGTTTGAGAATAGTTTGTTGTTCAGTGATGCCAACCGATTGAGGAGTGGTATGTCCGGCCATCATTTCAAACACTGCCATATATGTCGGCCATATATTGTGAGAATAATTCCAGTGATGTATGGCCTGTGTTGTGATCACAAATATGCCCAACAATATCATACACGCGTGTAACTGATAGCGAGCGTTCAAAAAGTGACAGTAATCACCGATTTTGATAAAATATTCGTTGTCAACGTTAGAAGTTATCAGAGAAATATATGATCGAACGCATAGCAAAATAAGACTAACTATTGGTAAAATTGGATTAAAATAGATTGCGCTTCGTTTCGCATTGCCAATAGTCCACTGCCATAATCCTATCAAATAGAAATGATTGCCACTGCTTATAATCACCATATTTGGTGGTAGTGTATGATTTGGGTCAAACGTGTCACACATCTTATTTCTTATAAGTGATTTATTATTTCACAAAAAAACTTATTCGTTAGAAAATTATTACAGAGCAATATCAGTAAATTTAGTATTGAATTTTTCATTCTAAATTTTGTGAATAAACATACTATTTTTAGAAATTCATAAATTATTAATAAAATATTTTATGGTGTATTCTTTGGCGTTAAGTAAATATCGTGACATTTCGTGCCATTATGTGTGATAAAACATAATATTTTAGTTTATTTTGCAATTTGTTTTCCTCTTGAATTTTTCATTATAAAGTAAATGTGATGAC
>JAQIVF010001194.1:0-15311 GCA_034698365.1 Steganacarus magnus
GGAATCAATTGATTCCAAACAATATTTTCCCAACAAATCAATTGATTCCAAACATTGTTTCTTATTCTTCTTGTTGTCACAGATTTTCACTGAAAAAAGTTAACAAAAAGTTTTAAAAACTTTTTTATAGCTTTAGAACTTTACAAACTTTTTACTTACTTGTTGTTAAGTTGTGTATTAATTGTTTACAATTATCTAATAACATGTTATTACGACACGATTGCATTGATTTCATCTGATATTTACATTGCTTGCGATCGATGTCTTCTTTACAAAAATCCAATAATTCATTGAAACTTGTTTTACATTTTTCATACAATTCTTCTTTTTCACAATATTTTAATAAATTCTTTTTAATCTTTTGTTCACATAATGTCTGACTTGTTTGACAATATTCTGATTTCATTATTTGATCGAAATCTTCGAAACATTTCTTCGCATCGATTAAATAAACACAATATGATTGTAATTGTTGTGTCAATAGTTTGTCAATGCATTCTTGGTTTGATTGACATATGCTCTCAATCGATGTCTTCATGTCTTCTTTGCAATCATTCGCTGACACGTGTGCACAATATTGCGTTAAATTCGTTAATTGTTGTTTGCATTGTTTGTAATCCTTTTGTTGTTTACATATCTTATTAAACATTGTTTTCATTGCATTTTTGCATTCAATTTCGTTGTAATAAAAGCATTGAAAGTTTGGAGAATTGCATCTCAACTCTCTCTCCACTGGTAACTCTTCTTCTTCCAATCCTCCCATCAGAGGAGTCGTCGTGGTAGTCGTTGTAGTCGTTGTAGTAGTTGTGGTAGTAGTGGTGGTGGTTGTCGTCGTCGTTGTTGTTGTCGTCGTTGTTGTGGTTGTTGTTGTCCATGGCATTGTTTCATTATCAATCTCAATTCCTGTCAAATATTAAATATTATTATTGAAATTATTAAAAGAAATAAAAGTTTTTCGAACCATAATTTTTAATAGAAAATGGTAATGGTGTTGTTGTTGTCGTCGTTGTTGTAGTAGTAGTAGTAGTAGTGGTGGTCGTTGTAGTTGTAGTTGTGGTGGTCGTTGTTGTGGTGGTGGTGGTTGTCGTAGTCTTCTTCTCACAGACCGAAACAGGTTCAGGTGTTGTCGTTGTTTTTTTCACGCAAACAGGCATCGGTTCTTCTGTGGTTGTCGTCGCTGCACACGATTCAGTTGTAGTCGTCGGTCGTTCACACACTTCTGGTTCCGTTTCTGTTGTTTCGCAAACTTCTGGTTCCGTTTCCGCACAACTTGTGGAACTTTCTTCGCATTGTTCTGTTGTTGTTTCACACGATTCCTAAACAAAACAAAACTTTTTTATAACAAATGACTGACACGTGACAAACACGTGACAAACACGTGACACTCACTGTTGTTGTCGTGGTTTGTTCACACGATTCGGTTGTTGTCTCGCGACCACAAACCCCATCCGGCAATTCTTCTCCCTTCTTAGGATACTTCCGTTTCCGATGTTTCAAAACACTTTTCCCTCCAATCGAATCTTCATCGATATATTCTTCTCCGACCACTTCAGAGAAGTATTTCGGTTTTTTCTTCACAGTTCGTGGTCTGTGTTCTCTGTCATCCACATCTTCATTGTCCTCATAAACAGTGATCTTCTTCTTACCTTTTCTCGCTCTCCTATCTTCATCATCATCCCTATCATCGTCATCTCTGTCTCGATGACCACCACTTCTTCGATGTCCATCACTATAATCGTCTTCTCTTTCCGTATATTTTCTCTTTTGTTTGCTTTGTTTAATCATTTGTTTCATTTCATGCAATTTCTCCGCAAAAAAGTCGTCGTTGTCGGCGTCGTTGTCATCGTTGCGATGTTTGCGTCGTGCGATGGCAGACGCATGTCGTTTGAATCGCTGTTTGAATGAGTGTTGCGTTTGAACGCATTTCAGACAACATTTACACAACAATTGGTTTGAAATTAAATTATTATTATTTTCACACAAATTATATAAAATTAATTCGTAATTATTTTCATCAAAATTACAATCAAAATCACAATTACATTGAAATGAATTACAAACTGAATTAAAGTACAAAACAAATAAATAAAAAATTAATATTATTTTATTCATAATTATAAATGAGAAGCCATTAATCATTACATGTCACGAAACTATTAATTAATTATGTATTAAATTACAATCAATTCGTAAATAACGTTTCAATTTAATTAATTATTAGTTAATTGTTTGAAATTAATTCCTAAGAAACGCATTGAACCAAAACATAGTAAACACAAACCTATCAAACAAACAAATAATAATAATAAACATAAACACGTGTTTGATTTGTTTACCGAAAGTTGTGCTAAAAATTAGTGTAAATTTATTTGATTTCTTGTGTTTATAACTGTTGTATGTTTGAGACAAAACATATAATGATAACAATGAAAGACCAGATCCACCAATCATTCGACAAGACATACAATCATTCACCACTTCTTCTCCATCTTCTCCATCATCTAACTTCTTCTTCTTCGTCTTGTTCTTCATGTCTTTATTATTAAAGTTATTAATAATTTTGTCCAACATTTTTCAAAATAATACTTAAATCACGTGTTATTATGATTGACGTCATCTGTGTTGTCATAACAACGAAATATACATATAAACAAATAACACTTGAAATGAAATGTTAAAAATGTTTTGAAATAATTTTTATTAACATTTTCTTATAATTTATTTTTGTAAACATTTTTTTAGAAAATAATTTTTTTTTGTATTTATTTTGTTAAATTAATATTTTGTAAAAAGTAGTAATAAATAATAAATATTAATTTTTAGTAGAAATAAATATGAATTGAATTGAATTGAAGTGTAAATCAGATAAAAATTATCAGTTATTTAATAAAACTTTTAACCTTTTATTTAATAAATACTTAAATATTACTTAAATATAATAAAAATGAATTCAATTTCAATAAAACAATTAATTGATTCATATTATGATTCAAAAACAATTAAAATCATAACAATAAGTGTTTTGACGACAATAGCTATCAATAAATGTTACGATTTGTATGAAAACGAGAAATGTATGAATGAATTGAATTTTGAATGAAATTGTAATCACTTTTACTATTAATCATTCATTCATTGATTTAACAGTGAATTGGAAAACTCTTAAATCGAATTCGTTTCGATTGTTCATTCGATTACCGATTATTCGATCAATTGCTAAACAAAAGCTCGAAAATGTTCAGAAATCGATGTCGAAACGCGCGAAATCGAAATTCTCGAATCAGACATTCACGACATCATTACCACGTGATGGGTTGTCAATGGATGACGTCATAGGAATGATCGAACAGTCGTCACAACAGTTGTCGAAAGCGAAATGGAGTGAAGGGCGCGTGAGTGGTAAGTGAATCACAACAATGACAATGCATTGATTGACACACGTGTTTGCACTTCAGGCACAGTTTACGCGAACATAAGTTGTGGTCAATTGAATGAATTGGTGACACGAGTGTATGGAATGACTGCGTACACGAATCCGTTACATCCGGAAGTGTTTCCACACATCAACAAAATGGAAGCGGAAATCGTGAGAATAGTGTGCTCTCTGTTCAATGGTGATGTGAATGAGAGTTGTGGTACACTGACGAGTGGCGGCACTGAGTCCATTGTGTTGGCTGTCAAAGCGTTTCGTGATTACGCGCGTGAAGTGAAGCACATAACACGTGCAGAGATCGTGTGTCCAATCACAGCTCACGCTGCGTTTCAAAAGGCGACGCAATTGTTGGGAATGCGCATTCGATTCGTGGAAGTGTCACGTGACACATACAAAGTGGACGTGAATGCGATGCGTGACGTCATCACTGCGAACACTGTGCTATTGGTGGGCAGCGCGTGTGGCTTTCCTCACGGAATCATTGATCCGATCGAAGACATCGCCAAAGTAAGACAAGACACTAACAGACACTCACTTAACTGACACTTCATTTCACAGTTGGGTTTATCACGTGACATACCAGTGCACGTGGACTCATGTTTGGGTGGATTTCTCGTGCCATTCATGTCCGAAGCCGGATATCCTCTGCCACACGCGGTTGACTTCACTGTGGAAGGCGTGTCCAGCATATCAGCTGACACTCACAAGTATGGTTACGCCCCCAAGGGATCATCAGTGGTGATGTATCGCCACAAGAAGTATCGTCATCATCAGTATTCGGTGCAAACTGATTGGCCGGGAGGCATATACGCCTCGCCCACTATTGCCGGCTCGCGTGCTGGCGCTAACATTGCCACGTGTTGGGCAACACTCATGCACGTGGGGTAAGTGACAGACACGTGATGTGATGACATAGATGTGAGTAATGGTGTGTTTGTTTACGTTTAGTCATTCAGGTTACGTGGAGAGCACGCGTGCAATAATGTCAGTGCAACAATACTTGAAGACAGAACTGAAACAAATGAAAGAGTTGTTTATATTCGGAGATCCGTTGATGTCTGTGATCGCAATTGGATCAAAACAATTCAATATTTTCGATTTCAGCGAACAATTGTCTTCATATGGATGGCATTTGAATCCATTGCAGTTTCCCTCAGGAGTACATCTTTGTGTCACACAAATGCATTGTCAAGAAGGAGTGAAAGAACAGTTGATTGAAGACATCAAAACAGTTATCAATGAATTAAAGAATCGTTCAAAGGATGGACTGAGTGTGGGATCGGATGGCGAAGAGTCAATGGGTGCGATCTATGGAATGTCACAAACACTTCCAGATCGTTCTTTGGTTTCTAACATTGCGTGTGATTTCTTGGATGGAATGTATGAAACATATCAATAAATAAAAGATTTAATATATATTTGTAATTAAAACACGCGTTACGTGCGTTTGTTTGTTTGTAATGTTTGTTCGGTTTAATAAAAAGGTCATTGACTTCAATGAAGATATGTTTTTGTCATTTCATTCAATTCATTATAATTTATACCGTTTTATAAACACAACACTCTATACTATTCTGTTGTAATAAAAAGTACTAAAAGTGACGTATGAAACATACGTATGAATTGTTACGTAATTTTTCTCACAATTTTTGAGTAAAAAACATCTTTAATTGTGTTTTGATTTGATTGTGACACACGTGTGTTGTTAGTGATTCAATCATTTGTTTTGATTCCGAATGCCTGTTCGTTGTAACGGAGAAACAAGTGGTGTCGTAATGGGTGTCGCGTCAGATGGTGGTAATGCTAACAACAGTAGTGGAGTGCAAACGACGTTGAATGACGATAATAGTATTATTAGTGGATGTTTGAACGACACGTCGAACGACGACTCCATGAATGACTGCTGTCTGGAGTGCACGTGCATCGATGACACGCACTGTCACTCTCACACGACGTCACACTCGAAGCAATGTCGTTCACCACTGGTCGTCGTTCGCAAACCGGTGTTACGCGCGCCACCACTGATGGCAAACGCGCGCCAATTGGGAGTCAATCAGTCGTTACTGTATTCCGGATCGAAGTTCGGCGGACATCAGAAGTCAAAAGGAAACTGTTATGACGTTGAAGTGGTTCTTCAGAATGTGGACACACAGAACAGCTATTTATGCGGTTATTTGAAGATTAAAGGTTTGTGTTGTGATTGTGTTGTCATTGAACACTCACTTTGACTGTTGACAGGTCTGACAGAAGAGTTTCCAACATTGACCACATTCTTCGATGGTGAGATAATATCGGATAAGTATCCGTTTCTGACCCGTAAATGGGATGCGGACGAAGAAGTGGATCGAAAGCATTGGTCAAAGTTCTTACAGTTCTATGAATACTCGAAAACATTTAATTGCGATTCATTTGATTTCAATCAATTGTGTTCAACTGATTTCGTGTTTATGCGATGGAAGGAACACTTCTTAGTTCCAGATCACACCATCAAAGACATTAATGGCGCTTCTTTTGCCGGATTCTATTACATCTGTTTCACCAAATCTAACGCCACCATCGAAGGCTATTACTATCATCGACAATCGGAATGGTAAGTGACATTGACATGACATGATGACCTTTGACCTCTGTTCTCTTCAGGTACCAGTCATTAACATTGGTTCACATTCCCGAACATTCGATTCAAATTTATGAATTTCGTTGACACACGCGACGACACCACAACTCAACACGTGTTGTCATGACAACCCTTTTATGCAAACAATTAATAATTAGTTTTAATTTATTTCTAATTCAATAAAAATTGATTTTATGTTTGATTTGTTGACACGTGTCACTCATTTCATTAAAAAACAAAACCATATTTGCGTTCAAAACATATTTGATTTCTATTTCATTCAAAATGATTATGAAAGACGTCGTCGTTGTCGTTGTCTTTGTTAATGTCGTCGTTCTCTGTAAGAATACTAAAAGTTTAGATTAGTTTTGGAACTGTTTTTGTTTCAATAGTTTCCGCACAACTGACACGCGCCAAACTGACACGTGAAGAATGCACGTTAGCTCGTGATGAGTTCGATCTTTGTGGTCGGGAACTGTTGGTATTGGGTGACAGTGGACAACAATTTCCGGAAACAGTGGAAGGAGTGGACAATGGTCACTGCAGACTCGTTAACGAATCATTGAATTGCGTTCAAAGTTATGCACAAAATTGTATAAAAAGTTTTTCTCGAAATGTTTTGAATTCAATGTTAAATGAATTGAAAACACATTTAAAAGAAAGATGTGAACAAAACAAACAGAAATTGGTTCAGAACTCTAAATGTCTTAATCAGGTAATCATTGTCATAGTAGTAGTGACCACTCTCACTCACTGTTGTCTCACACAGCGTTCACATGACTTGAATGAATGTATGGAAACATTTATCTCAGATTTGGAAGCGATAAGAGATTCCGTTCAAAACAAACTCGTATTAAAACCGTATTCGTGTTGTCGTTTCTCAGCACTCAATCAAGTAAGTGTCGTTCATGTCATTCACACGTGTCTGTCATTCACTCTCTCTGTTAGTGTGTGAACAACATTGTGATGACGTGCGGACAAACGGCCGAACAATTGGTGTCAGACTTGTTGTCACCATTGAAGACAGTTGTTTGCTCTGATTTGGATCCGTTGTATAAATGCGCGAATTTGGAACCATTGGATCGCAAAACCGATTTCACTGAAAGATCATTGTCAGCATTGGTGCCATTGATCGACATCTTGAACACTTTGGCACCAATTGATCCATGTGTGACCGCGAGGGAGAAAGTGGACGATTGCGCCACAAGACTGTTGGTGTTCGGCGATCGCGAACAACGCTTTGCTTCCACTTTACAACAGTTGGAGAAACACTCGTGTCCATTGCTTAACACTTCCATCGAATGTTTGCACTCTTTTGACACCAAATGTGTTGTGACACGTGTCGACACAACCGTTCACTCAATCATCGAATCTTTGATTTCCGGCGCAAAACGAGAACTCAATGAACGCTGTGTTGTGGTTGTGGTGAACAACACTGTGTCTTCACGAAGCACTTCCAACACTGCGAATGTGTTTCGTGTGAGCACGTGTCTGAACAGAGCTTTGGATTCGATGCACACGTGTTATGACAGATATGTCGCAGAACTCGAGTCAGTGAGGGATCAAACCGAAGACAAACACTTGAAGACAATGTACGCGTGTTGTCGCTTCCACGCCATGCAGAAGTGCGTGCTCAGCAGTGCCAGACTCACGTGCGATCGCGTGCAACCCGACGCCGTTCAATACGTCACGCGTGTCATTAACAACATTGCGCGCGATTTCCTGGCGAACACGTGTTCGGAGTTTTGGTCAGGTTCGGCATTGTGTGATGCGTTGGATCCGTTGGACATCGATAGCGATGGAGACAGCGATGAGAAGAAAGAGAAGAAGAAGGGATCAGAAGAGCGGACATACTCTTCTTACGCGCAATCATTCGTTCGACCATTGATTGATATGTTTATCGTTTCGAGTGAAATGTAAACAAATGACACGTGTTTTTAACAAAAATATTGTTTATTTTCTCAATAAATGGCAGTATTTTTAGAAAACAAATGAAAGAAATGTTTGTTTGAATGAATTAATAATAAAAAAGTAATAAAAAACAATTAAATTCTTGGTTTATATGTTTGTGTAGTGTTTGTATTCAATTGTTGTTTGCAAAGCATTGAAGATGAAGAAGATGTGGATGTGTTGTTGTTGTTGTTGTTATGGTTACCATTCTCTTTATCTTGTCTTTTATTCGAACGATTAGTCATTCTCTTTTCTTTCGATGAATTTCTTCTAATTATCACTGAATGATCAGTTGTTGTCGTGAGTGACGTCACATCTGTAACAATCAATACATTAGACACGTGACACACATGTGACACACGTGACGTCAATACAAACCAATTTCATGTGAATTAGTGTTTGGATTAATATCACTTTCGATTGGATTAGGATTAGGATTAAGAAACCATTCCGAACGTGTTTTCATGCGTTGTGTTTGACGCGCGTGCACTAAAGGCAGAAATGTTAACGACTTTGTACTTTCGGCGTAACGATTGCACGTGCGAAGATCGTCCAGCAGTGGTGACACTGGCAACACCACCGAAGACGCGGATGGTGGCGAAGACTGCGACGACACTCCTCCACAATGCTGATGGCTGTGATGGTGCAGAAGCACCGAAACCATCGATGGTTGTGAATGCGGTGAACAGTGTTGTTGTTGTTGTGTCTGACAATCACAATGAATGTCACTATCAATACAACTGTGACATGACATTACCTGATCACTGGTGTGGCCGAAGAGCGCGTTGTCCTCCAAAGACATGCTCAGTCTTGCATAACACGTGTCGTCTTCCATGGTTTGCATGCATTGTTGAGCATTGCTGGCACACGCGCTCACACTAGTGGACGACAACGCGGGCGTACTTTGACACTCGTCTGACAGCAGAGCTATTAATGAATGAATGTGTAGTAATGTGTAGTAATAGTAGAATTCATTCATCAATTCTTACGTGAGTTGTATTCAAATGGAAACGAATTAATGATCGGATACTTTAAGGCAAAAATCCAGTTTTGTTCGACACGTAACACGCGCCCACTTATACGTGCATAATATTCGTAATTGTCGCGACCGAACAGATTCCAAACACCGAAGTTGTCGATCAAGAACTTCATTATTGTGGTCGCGATCTATCAATAGAAACAGTGATTAGAATTCGGATTAACAGAGATTACTATTGGATTATAGATTAGATTACTATTTGTTTGCTTTACTATTAATGATTGAAAACTCACCGAAATTTGAGCCTTAATTGAGAATTGAATTGAA
The DNA here is from genome assembly GCA_034698365.1 of Steganacarus magnus. Classification (NCBI taxonomy): domain Eukaryota; kingdom Metazoa; phylum Arthropoda; class Arachnida; order Sarcoptiformes; family Steganacaridae; genus Steganacarus; species Steganacarus magnus. The sequence continues at coordinate 9,307 of JAQIVF010001194.1, forward strand.
TTCAAGAAAAGAAACAAACATTGAATCAAAGCAAACATAAACACAACACATGACACACGTGTCACACAACGACACACAGAACGACACTCACTTTGAAACGCGACACGTCTTCCATTTTGGCGAATTTGGTGCCGTCTTGAACACACGACTGGAAGAACGACGGCGCGACTGAAACACCAATTGCTTCGGATGTCATTCCAGTGTTGAATCGTTCGCTGGTCACTGAAATGGCACGAAATGTGCCGAAGAGTAGAACCAATAGGTGTTGCGTTACTGTTGGCAACGATGTCAACAATCTGTTCGATGAATGAAAGAGTGAATGAATGAGTGGTCAGACACGTGTCAATTACCTGTGAATTTCGTTGCGTTTGTGTTCGATATCAGTGTTTGACTGTTGAATGATTTGAAACAGTCTGCTCTCGATGTGAGCGCCAAACACTCCTTCCGGTAATTTCCGCAAAAACTTCTTCAGAACGGAAGCGATTGTGTAAACAGAATAGTTATCGATGTTAACCAATCTTCCAGATTGTAAAAAGTGGATCAACTTCTTCATATTGGCCTGATGTCCAGGCGCTCGAAACACATCCTTCTTGAATGGCGCTTCTTTATTGAGTTTCAATATCATTACAAGAAGTGGTGACGGAATATCGTTATGAACGCCACAAACCGATTCCAATGGTATTCCGAACTTCACTCTAGAAGTGAATGACAGACACGCGTGTCGTCAGTGTTAGTGTGAGACACGCGTCACCACAACTCACTTACCGTTCAATCTTGTAATAGTAATGATTATGATGTGTTGTGGTGTTTGTTGTGTTTGACATCACGTGCGGAAGAATGCGAGACAACATCACAACGCAATCACTGTTCGAATTGAAACAATCAGTCATTCATTGAATTATTATTTTATTTCATATTTTTATTGATTTAAACAAAAAACAGTTAAAAACAGTAATAATAGTGAACTCAAACACTGTTTGTGTTGTGTTGTGACGTCACACACACAGATGGCAGCACTAAACCCACACAACACTCGTGCGTTCACTCAATGTTTGCGTCAAAAGTCTGTGAGTTTGACCGGATATTGACCAGTAAGACACGCGCAACAGTGACCAATCTTCTCGCGCATCTCTTCTTCCGTCGAATTGAACTGTGACTTGTGTTGCGCGCGAATGCCAGACTGAACCGAAGTGCGCAGACCATCCACACTGAGATACACGAGTGAAGAAGCGCCCAATGTTTGCGCCAATTGTTCCGCTTTCAAGTGATTCGCAATCAACTCTTCTTTGGTCGGAATATTGATTCCCATATAACACGGAAAGTGAAGTGCTGTCACGTGTCAACCAAACATAACAAACATTAGATTACGTCATAACAATGCATTACAATCACACTCACGTGGACTGGCAATCCTGATGTGCACGTCTCGCGCACCGCTCTCTTTCAACAATCGAATGAGTTGACCAATAGTAGTGCCCCTCACTATCGAATCATCGATCAAAACAATCGATTTTCCCACAAAGTTCTGCGAAAGCGGACCAAACTTCTTCGCGACAGCCAATCGTCTCAAACGCATCGATGGCTGAATGAACGAACGACCGACGTATCGATTCTTGCAGAACACTTCCACGTAACGCAAACCAGACTCACGCGCGTAACCCAAAGCAGCGGGAATTGCAGACTCAGGCACCGGAGCGACAATCAGTTCCACACCATTGTCATCACTCGCCACAACTGGCGCTTCGATCGCCAACTGTTGTCCACACTTCTGTCTGACCGCATACACCATCTGTCCTTCCATCATCGAGTCTGGTCTCGCGAAGTACACGTATTCGAAGATACAGAATGCCGGAGGAGATTCTAAACACAAAGAGAGAATCAAGTGAAGTGTCATTCAAACACACGAATGACGGAATGACATACGAAGATCGGGTCGTGGCACGAGTGCCAATGTTTTCGGCGGTTTATTCTTCTCGAGTTTAACGATCTCTCCTGGTTGGACATCACGGAACAGTTTGGCACAAACAGATGGAAATGAACACGACTCGGATGACACAACCCATCCATCGATGGATGACCACGAAGACGACGACAATGACGACGACGTGATGTCGTTTGCGGTGACATTGGGCGGCACGAGTGCTCCCAAACAAAGCGGACGATTGCCGAACGGATCTCTTATGGCGTAAATGCATTCGTCGTACATCACTGTCTGTGAACAGATGTGAGTTGTGGTCAATTGTCATTGTCATTGATTGGTCAATACTTACAAGAGAATAAGAAAGTGGTGTCAAATGCATTAAATGGAGAACACGTGCCACAAAGTCCGCGTCTTTTTGGTTGAGAGTTGTGTTGTGAGCTGTGCTCGAGCATGAGGTGGTCGAGTCAGAGCTCGAACTCGAACTCGGCATCAACTAAACAACGAAACAATGAATGAGTGATGAGTGACACACGTGTGACACAAACACGTGACGTTTACCTGTTTATCATTGCTTTGACAACAGTTTTGACAATAATTCTGCAAATAATGAATGAATGAATGAATAGTTTAGTGATTGTGGTCACTATGGTTACCATTGAATGAAACAATTGTGGACTCGTTGTAACATATTGTCTGAACTGTTGTGGCGGTTCCATTGATAATGCCTGTGTTATCAGTTCTGTGTCCGAACCTGTACTCAATCCAACGCCATTCGCTAAGATTCGAGTTCGAAGTCGATTCGAGTTCACCAGTTCTCCTGAAATGGAATCGAATTGATTGAGAATATGAACACATGTGACACTCGACAGACCATTGTGTGCGACCGCGAGCGTGCCATAACTGGTGTGAACGACGAACGGTTGTGTTGTGGTGACGTTGTCTGCGCCACCCATTGTTGAATACCTCGTGTGACCGATGCCTAGATTGCCCTTCAATGTCATCATAATTGGTTCGTTGAAGATCTGAGACACCAAACCCATTCCTCTGTGAATGGCGAACGGCTCGTGATTCCATTTACACGTGATTATTCCCGCGCTTTCTTGACCACTAAACAAACACATGATAGTGATAGTGATGACACACTTGAAGACACACTTACCGGTGTTGAAGACCAACCAAACCCAAACATATGATGTGCGCGACATCGAGAGTTGTTGGCCAATCACCGTTGGCAATGGCGCCGAAGACACCACACTTGTCAGCGAAATCGAGTTTGTCTTCACTTTCATTCATAATTCAATAATGAATTAAATGTTTGTTTGTTTTGTAACTTTTGTTTAGAATTTCATGAGAAGTGAAACACACGCGACGACACAACAAACAAACAAACAATCAATCGATACGTCATTCAATCGTTCACTGAATCACACGTTGTTTTGTGATCAGATTAACTGATAAGATAAGAGACGATGGAATGAATGGGAGGAGTCATCAAACGATGGGAGGAGTCAGAGAACATTGGATTGTTGTTTGACTTGTAGTGAAGACAACACAAGACAAGACTGGTTCTCAACTCATACTCACACTTCTTGTTCACTGTGTTTCTTCCGCGTTCCACAACCACAACAACAACAATGACCTTTCACTATAAAAGCATTGCTCTCGTGTTCACAACACAACTCGAGTCACAATGAAACACAACTCACAACTCGTCACTCTTGTGCTGATGGTGTCAGTGATGGTGACCATCATCGAAGTGAATGGTCAGTCAAGTGGTGGTGGTTTTCGTCCGCCATCGTTGCCGGCCATCATCGCCATCATTCGCTACCAGAACAGTCCGTGCACGACAGACGCGAACACTCCCGGCACGTGTCTCGCGCAGAACGACTGCGTGTCGCGTTCGGGCACTCCTGACGGCTCGTGTGCGTCCGGATTCGCCACGTGTTGCAACTTCAAGTTCACGTGCGGCGGAAGAACCAAAGAGAACGAAACGATATTCGTGAACAACTGTGAGTTCAGTTCATTGACCTTTCAATGTTGACCTTAACATAACGACCTTCACATTTGTTTACAGTGTTTCCACGAACAGACAATGGAACAAATACATGTCAGGTTACCATTGATAAACAACCAAATGTGTGTCAATTGAGACTCGACTTCGAAGAGTTCTCATTGGCACAACCAGATGACAATGGACAATGCACTACAGACTCGTTTATGGTGAGAACAACTGTTGGCGAAAGATTGCCAATACTTTGTGGTGAGAATGCTGGACAACATCTTTATGTGGACATGGGAAGAGGAAGTGCTAATCCTGTGGTGTTGTCTGTGGTCACCAATGGCAACAATATTGGAAGAAAATGGAAAGTAAGTCGCAAACAAACAAACAAATCCAAAACACTTAATCCTAATCCAATGTTAGATTAAGATTAATATGATTCCGTGCAATAATCTCGATATGGCTCCTTCCGGTTGTCTGCAATACTTCCGCTCTCCATCTTCGGTCGTTCAGTCATTCAATTATGGCGTTCCGGTAAGTGATGTCTGTCTGTGTGTGTCATTGCTGTCATTCTGACCTTTGATTAGATGGAAGGTCGCGCTCGTTATCTCTCGAATCTTCGTTACACCGCTTGTGTTCGCGTTGAAGAGAACTTCTGTTCAATAAAATGGGAAACTGATACCGTGTCTTCATTCTCATGGGGCGCACCATTCGAAGGCAATCTGACCACACGTGGAGCGAGTGGTGGTCTGTGTAATGTCGATGACTTTATTGGTATTGATCAGGGATCAGCTGAAGGATCAGGTCCGGGAGAAGATCGTATTTGTGGCACGAGACTACTAGACGACGATTACGTCATTTGTATGTATTATTGTAAGTGTGTTCTACTCTATCATTCATTCTTATTTGTTAGCGCGTTCCAAACCATTTCAATTGAAAGTGCGTTCGAATAGCGATCAAAAACTGAATGCAGAGAACTCTCAACACGGTATGAATGACCTTGACATTGCACTCTATGACCTTCATTGACCTTTCTTTTACAGGGTTTTCATTGCGTTACGTTCAATTGCCATGTGTTATATAAACACTAAACTCATTATTTATTTATTTATTATTTAATTGTCATTTTAATTATTATTAATGAATAAAAGATTTTTTTAATGAATTAAAATGTGTTTTAAATGACGACTAAAAGTGAATGAAATGAATGAATGACTAGAAGAACGAGTGTCGCGTGTGTTGTGTTTGTGTTGACATTCAGATCATATCAATGGTGGCAAAGATAGCGCTGTTTGACACGCTTGTGAAGACATTGCAGTGTTGACCATCATTGCTTGACCACTACCACTGCCCACACCCACACCCCCTCCACCCCCACCACCACTTCCTCCACCTTTCCGTCTGTTAGCATTGGTGGATGTTGTGGATCGTGAAGAGTTGCTGTTATTGGTGTGCGATCGTGTTTGGTGTTCGTGTTTCTGACCAGGACTTATGAAACCTCTTCCTATTGGACAGACACACGTGTGTCAGTTATGTTATTGTTATGCTATTATCATAATAATTACCACAATGTTTACACGCATATGGAAACGCTTTCGTATGCTTATAGATTTGATGTGTCTGTTCGAACAGAAGTGTAAATGATTTTAGTATGAATGACAGACAATAACACTCACCTTCAAAGACGACGCTTGAGTGAAGCGCGCGCCACACGAAACGCACTGAAAGAGAGAGAGAGAGTGAATGTTGTGTTGTGGTGACACGCGTGTGACAGACACTGACCTGATATGGCTTCTCACGTGTATGTGTTCGCGTGTGACATATGAGAGAATATCGCACTAAACATAAAACACAATCAATGAATGATTGAATGAATGACACGTGCATTACCTGTGAATGTTTTTCCACAATCAATGCATTTAAACGGTCGTGACTTTGAATGTGTTTTTTCGTGCGAACGGAGTTTTGATATCTGTAAACATAAACAAACAATGTTAACGACAGACAGACACTGACACACACATCACACACGTGCACACACTTACAGACACGAAATGTCGTCCACACTCGCAGCACGCGAGGAGC
>JAQIVF010001195.1:0-15309 GCA_034698365.1 Steganacarus magnus
GTTAAAATATAACCAAAAATTTTGAGGCATTGTAAAAATATTCAGTAATGTTTGGGAAAACATCATAACGATTTCTCTATTGATTCTCTTGGACATCATAACAGCTGAGTTAGATTGAACTCTGGCAAACTATCTGTGAATTTTTTTATTTACCACACTTTTAATTATTGAATTAAATGTTAAGTATTTTAAAGTTTTAAAAAACGGAAAAAAGAACCACACAATTTTAATATGTTACTTATACTAAAAACAAGATATACCGAAATACCTTAAACTTAATACGATTTTGGAAGTATTAAATTTTATTATCTATAAATATTTTTAATATGTAATAAATTTGAAATATTTCAAAAATAATTTATCTAAAAAATCATTGAACTTTTACTTAACAAAACGAAAAGTGCTGTGCTTTACAGTTTAATTTGTTTAAGTAAACTATTAAAAAAATAAGAATTGTTTCGAATAACCACTAAAATACCGTAAATACTATCAATCGAATGATAACATATCTTTTAAATTACTGTTTACATCGTAAGTGTTTCGAGTCTAATAATATGAAATTAACTATCTTTAGACTGCACACAACAAGCACTTAGTTTATGATGAATTTTGATTTATTAATCCGAAAAAACGTAATGTTAAACATAAACTATGAAAAGCTCGGTTTAAAAATAAAGCTTTATATTTTTTTAGAAAAAAGAGAGAAACTCTAAGAACTTCTTTAAAACATCATCCGTTATTCACACAAAGTTTTTCCTAAATCTAAATTTAAATTGTTTCGGTTGTTCAAGAAATTTAAAAATATTACGCATAAGCTCGCTATGCGTTTGCACTTTACAAACGAGAAGTGTAAAGCTTCGCTAAGAAGAAATCGTTAAGAAAAACTTTTTTTAATATAGAGATTTTCGAAATAACCAAATATATAGACGTTTGCTATTATTTTTTTAAGCGCAACAATTTTTCTGAAAAGACTAATGATTAAAGTTAAATATTTATGTCGAATCCACAAAATGCGAATCGATTTGTCATATTTTCAATTCATTTCAATATACATTGAAGCAAATAATTTATGTTTGTGGCACACAACAAAAAAGGTGATCGTCTACTTAACGCTCAATCGTCAAACCAATCTGTTTTTTAAATTTAAACTGTAATTTTGAAAAACTCATTTTAACTGTATTCCTATTAAGGATGAATTCATTATTTTTGAGTTAAATTGGTCTCCTCTTCATTAAGTGCCTTCTGCTTTATGCGTTTCCCAGAAGAAGATAATTTAAAACTATCGCGATATACTGTAAAGCTATTATGAGTGAAAGCGCTCTCACTATGCATGTAAAAGGTCAGAGTAGGTTTGGTGCGGAGGTAGAACTGTAACGATATTGCACACGAACAATGACTTTATTGAGAGTAATTTTGGCACTAATTGCATGACTCGTATGTAACCTGTATTTTGTACTTCGCCAACAAAATTTTTATATAAATACAATAGTTGTGGTGTGCGTTAACGGTAACGGATAAACACAAACAGGCACTCATACACTCGTGCACACACACACACTCACACACACACAACTCTTAGGGCACAACACCGCCACACAAAAGTGAATGAATCGCGATCTCACTTTTTTTATACTCAAAAATGAGGTAATAAGATGCTGAATATTTTCGTAATTTTTTGGGTTTGGGCCCAATTTTTCAGTTAAGCTATACTTTTATTTATGTTTAATGAGTTTAATAGCATCATTGAAACAAACATTTGGCACAATGCCTTAACATAACTGTGCATTAAAATTGTGTGTGCATTAATGCTTCCCCATTTCAAATATATACACAATATTCTACCGAATAATAATAATAATAATAATTTTAAATACTAATAATGCTTCTTCTTCTTCACCTTACAAACTGTCTTTTATCTTTATTGATTGCTACTGCTTTATATATGACAGATTTTTTTTGCTTTTCTTTTCACTACCGAATGATGACAAAGCGTAGTTTCCTCCTCCACTACTCTTTCTGTACACTTTCGACGCGTTCTTTGTTCCTGTAACTGCTTCTCAAAAGCAAAAAAAGAAAACAAAACTCAATTAAGATGTTATTAATTACTTTTCGAAAAAATTTGTTTCATAGAAAAAACATTATGAGTTAAATAAAACTAAAAAAATGCGTACGCAAATCGACAAACGGTGGTACACTAAAGCCAAAAGAGTTGGACACTTGGTTTAAGTCAAGTTTTTTCTGACGTCAAATATGTGCTTCAATGAATGAGAATCATATGCACGGATAAACGCTTTATACGCTTCCTTTCGCTGACAGGTTCAAGAAGTAATTCTTTGATATCAACTTTTCGAGCTGTGAATTTGAAATGCAAAAGAAAACATTAGCGACTCATCACAAAACAATCAGTTTAAATCCATTTCTACACAAACACATAACAACAAACAGTGCATTATATTTTTAGTTGCAACATAACCCAAATAAAAACTTATTGATCATTGTTATTGCATTGTTTAATCTAAATACGAGTTTAACCATACATAGATCAATGATATATTCTATTTTAATGAATAGGAATCGTAACACAATCTCTGAATCGATTTAAATACTGTTTCATTAGCGGATCGGTTTGATTTATCTTTTAAAAAGTGTTTGCAGTTTTGCATGGTTTAACTTTTATTTGGAAAATGTCGGTTAACTAGTTAAACGCTAAATTTTTCTTTTAGCTTTAGCATCAATATGTTAACCTCTGTAATATTAGCTTTGCTCAGTACGATATTGAATTTTAATAAAAAACAATTAAACTGTCTAAACAATAATAAATAAATGCTGCAATAATAATAAAAAACAAACTAGTATTATAAACAGAAAATTAAATGGTAAACGAATAAAATGATAGTTCGCAGAGGAAGATAACTAGTTTAAACAAATAAGCGCAAAATTGGAATAATAACAGTAGAGATTTTGACACACATAACACACATAAATGCCAGAAGTTTTAAACCTCTTCCCAATTGATCGACATAAATAATTTACTATGAAATTACAAAAATCAATTAATGATTTGTGAAGAATAACACACTGTAGGAAAAGTCTTAATATTTTTTACATCCAAATTTTAATTAACCAATTCTTTCCATAAATATTTGACAAAAAGTAACTGTAATTTTTTTTATTACAATTTAAACAATCAATTTATTGAATATCACACTATATTATAGTAGGCATGTGAGAGATAATTGGACAAATCTTTTAGATTTAATTTTCGTATTACTTCGAGTCAATACAAAATGAAATAGGATAATAACGAATGATGCATATAGGCTTCAAGATACTGGTAAATTTTAAAAAAATTAGTTGGGTTATCAATAGAAAAATATGTTAACGTTATGTTTGCTAATAACGTCTTAACTAAGTTTTTTAAACTAAATTCCGCGTCTAAACCATAAAATATTAATTAATAATGATAATATTTTAAGGTTCAATTAATTATCCTTATTTTTATTAAGGAGTTAAGCAGAATTCCACTTAAATATGAGTTCCTGTGATGTAATTATTTTTTTATATAAATATTATCGTTTTAAAATGTTTTTATATTATGTGTTTAAACTAGCGTTAAATTATACCCGTATTTATTATTTTTATTAGTTTTTTGAAGTTTAAGCCATTGATTATGATTGCTGTAATGCAATCGAAACACCCGTTTGTCTGGAGTGCTCGAAACCCTCGACAAATATAAGTTCACTGCAAATGTGAATAATTTGTTGTTACAATAAATAATAATTTTTATAATAATAATCAATATATTAAAATATATATTCTAATAATATACTGCGATGTGGCGAGAAATTCGAAATTTATACGAAAAACTCAAATATTAGTTATTAGAAAATTACACCTGCGGTTAATAAACAGTACGAATTCTTAAAGATCTAACAACCCATTTATCTTTCCGCATATCCCAGCATGAAATTTAATATCGAATAGATATTCGGCTAAAATTGCGGTTTTTGGACACTTTCTTAATTAATAATTGGTGACAAACACTGATTCCATTGGTGACAGCCTTACATTGATTCTCAATATCCATATTAACCTTAGTAATCAATTCTTAAAACTCGAGTCTATGCAGTTTGAGGATTAGTAAATAATGTCTGCTGAGTCACTGCTTTTTGTTTTCGCTCTCAACTTTAAAAAGGATTTTATCTATAAATACTTAAACCTAACATTAAAGAGATTTTATTATTAAAAAATTTAGTGTTTTATATTTAAATAAGTTAATTTCAAATTCGATAGCAAATAAAAGTTATTTCAAGAAAATAATCCAGATTTGCAAAAACCCAGAGAAATATTCACCACTAAATTCTTATTTTCAGAATTTCTTAAACATTCATACAAAAACTATTATAGCAAAATAATAACTTAAAATATTTATGTTAAAAATATATTAAAATAAAGGAACAATAAAGAGCTATACATAATCAAATATAATAAATAATATGGTCTATTAAGCAGTTTTAATTTTAGCTTTAGTTTAATCGGTAATTTAAATTTAACATTTAGTTAATTTAAAACTAATGAAGTTTTGAAAAGTTAATAGTAAAGTTGAAGGAGTGTTCTGGATTGCAATAGCGGTTCAGCAAAATGTGTTGAATTTTTCGAAAATAATAATCACTAAAATGTTTTTGGGGTAAATTTCCGTAAAAAATTCCATTATTTACTAATAATTTAAGGAATTTTCTTTTTTGGCAGCTAAAAAATGCAATACTTAGGCAATACGTCACAATCAAAAACACATACGGTAAACAAAACCAAGTTAATGAATAATAGGTTTATTTTAGTTTTTCTGTTTAGCCTCGAGTCAGTGAAATGTTGAAGCAGCCAAATAGAAGAGCTAATAAATATTCAATTTAAGCGCAAGATCTTTATCAGAATTTTCAGAGATTTTCTGCTAATTAATAAAAAAAATATTGTATTCATACAGTAATACACGAAATCTATAAAAACTATTCACTTAAGTTGACACTATATTATTTGCACACCTTTTCTTTGATCAGAAAGAAAAGAAGAGAATACACCTTTCATTCAAATTAATAATAGGTTTGGTAAGTTTTTGCTATAGTGTTTAGTGGTTGGTGTGCGCGCACAACACAATATTTGATGTCACTCTCAACAGTGAAGCGAAAATATTTAATAACTACTTTATATAGTAATCCAATTTATTCAAATTAGGCAATAAAATGGCAAATAATGATTTCGAATAGAATTGACAAGTGTGTCATAATTATTATATCAAATATTAATTGTAAATTCAATACAGCGTTGAATTGTTCATGCATTGCAAGCCTAGAGCAACAAGTAGTACTGTATGCAAACTATTAAAGACCACTATTAAAAAAATATGTACTGTACTTATTAACATATAAACAGAAACTGAGTTCGACGCTATATTTTTGCATTACTAACTAACCGTAAACTTACAAAAAAAAACTTTTATAAAAATACACCTTTCATTCGATTAATAATAGGTTTAAGATTTGATTCACTTTAATACGGATGATGTAAGCGTTATATACATGTGTACAGTATTCTGTTTAGCGCTATAAATACGCACTGAACAACGTTTTTATGTCCGTTCAAAGTGAGGCAAAATATTGAATAACATAGTTATTTAAGCAAATAATCCAAATTATTTAAATGATGCAATAAAATGGCAAATAATTGCAGAGTTGACATGTGTGTCATAATTATATCGAATAATAATTGCTAAATTCAATACCGTTGAGCTGTTCATGCATTAAAGCTTAGAACTGCAGCAACAAGTAGTGAGCAAACGATTTTTCAAATAAAGCGAAAATAGAGAAAAGAGAGAATTAGAGAGAAGCACACAAATTGATGCTGCGATGGGTATTGGAGCCAAAAAATCAAACTCTTGTATACTAAGGAATCTTCGAAGTCACACAGCATAGCGATGTTAGCATCAGATGATAGAGGAAATGAGCCTAAATTTAGACCAAAAAATCCAGAAAGAAAAAATGATAGCACAAGAAAAAGAAAATATATATGAAGAGATTAAGAATGTAAATGCTAAATGTTATGCGAAAAGTTATGGAGAGAGAAAATGCTAACGTCTTAACATACTGTGAACGCACAGTGAATCACAATTCATTGATATATAGCAATACATTGGCATTGCTATTGACACGTATAGATATGGCAATAACAATAATCACATGTATTGGTTTGGTTAATGACAAGCCCTCGTTATATGATAAATGATCTGATAGTCTACGCTATAAAACTACAATTTTATATGTATATAAAAAATGTAACGAATGCCGTTACAAATTAGGCACAGAAATATTTCAGCGAAGTTTACGGAACGCCAATTGGCGATCAGTGAACGCTGCTGACAGTCATCTATCATTTGTCTAAATTAAACTCCGAGTTCGCTTAATACATCAAAAACGGAGAAAAACATTGAAAAAGCGAATTGCAATAAATAATGAACGACTGCTGCGAATGAGATACAGAAAAGTCATATTTTAAAATGTGTGCGCGTAATGGCAACGCAAATAACGGAATAACGGAGAGAAGAGATGAGCACTAGAATGTTGAATGTTGGACAGCGATCACAGTATAGAGTATAGAGTTAGCAAACAGTGATACATAACAACGAGAGCGATAGTAATACAGTAATGTACAGTATAGGCAGTGCGAGAATGAGGAGAAAAAATAAGAAACGAAAATTGCATAACACATAAAATAGTAACGCAATAGTAACTACTCTTAAATGATTCTCTAACTGTTCTATTTTCGGAATACATACGCTAATAAACATTACTGTAAATTCTAAAAACAGAGAGCAACACAACACACACTCACACACACAGAGAGTGAGAGATAGCGAAAAAATTTAATCACGTACTCATTTAATACAAATAACAAAAAGATAATAACACGCGCTGATATTTTCATTCCCTAAAAATTCGACGCATTTATAAATTATTGCTCAGACATGGCAATAAATCATCCATTACTGTATATTATTTATGCATAATTAGACAAAAAAAAGATTGACTCAAATCTAAATGCCAAAAAAGTAGCAATAAAGTTACTGCTATGTTACCCTTAATATACAGTTTGAGTTCTCGAACAAAATTATTCTTTTCTTAATATTTCACTGAATCACAAATTTTTAACAGATTTATGATATATTTTATAAAATATAAAATATCGAAAATAGATTTTTTAGTTTAGAAAAATAAAGCGAAATAAGTTCGCGTCTAAAAAGTTATGATTCATTTTTCTAGCAAAACTTAAAAAAGAAAATTGCCAACACTTTTAATAACAAATTATTTATTTGGTGCGTGTGTATGACAACTATTTCTTATACTAAGTTTAAATTTAAAAGAAAACAAAAATGTAGAAAGCTTACTGTAGAGAAGAAAAAATCACAAAAAACTATTAATAGACGAATAGAAAACAAAGAGCGAAAAGAAGTTTGTAATGATTTTAGGGAGACATAAAAGATACATTTGTCACATTTGTTAACAAGTACTAGAGCGAGATAGAGAGCGAGAGCACAACGCGTTTCGATGCGATACACTGCGAAGATAAGTCATATATTATTCTGTAACATTGTTATGAAAATATAGTTCTGCCCCCCAAACGCCAGAACTAGAATCTAAGAAAAATACAAGTATGATGGACGGCGTGATTTACCTAACATTTTTTCTTCTAACGGCGCAGCAAACGATAAAAAAGTTTTATCAATGCCACAACAGGAAACGCAGCGAATGGCATAAATAAGAATTTTTGCCAAATTTTAAATATATCTTAAAGGGAGAGAATTAAAAGTAGAACTTTGTGACAAAAACGCCAGAAATTATATCAAATTTTTAAAATATATATTTTAAAAAACTTAAATTTGTTTATTTTTAACTCAAAACTTTTGTTATATTTTCCGAATAAGTTAAATATGTATTTTAAAAAAAGATAAGTATTCCAAATAATAATAAATCTTAATAAAACTAATGTTTAAATTTTATTCTTTACGACTCAGAAATGAACTCGGATGCAACAAACAAATAATGAGAAAACAGTCGCGTAAATGTCAATTAAGATCAATCTTAAATAAGCTTTTATCACTTGTCTGTTATAGTTAATAAGTGATTCTGGAATTGTCTCTCATTTCTATGCCATACAGTAAGTTCAACCTCTTGAGCTTATAAATTTAAAGTTAATACCAATGCAAAGTATAATTAAGTTTAAAATTAGTTTTAAATTATTATACTGTATAATATTTATTAATTTTATAGTAAATACTTTAATTTTATTTAATATTACATAAGTTATTCATTTTCAATAATAATAATTTTAAATACTAATAATGCTTCTTCTTCTTCACCTTACGAACTGTCTTTTATCTTTATTTATTGGAACAGCTTTATAAATTACTGATTTTTGTGCTTTCTTCTCACTACCGAATGATGATACAGCATAGTTTCCGCCTCTACTACTCTTTCTGTACACTTTCGACGGATTCTTTGTTCCTGTGACAGCTTTTCGAAAGCAAACAAAAACATAATATTATTCGAGTTAAATAAGATTAAAAAATACATACGCAAATCGACAAACGGTGGTACACTAAAACCAAAAGACTTGGACACTTCGTTTAAGTCAAGTTTGCTGACGTCAAATATGTGCTTCAATGAATGAGAATCATATGCACGGATAAACGCTTTGTACGCTTCCTTCGCTGACAGGTTCAAGAAGTAATTCTTTGATATCAACTTTTCGAGCTGTGAATTTGAAAAATGGAAATATAAAACACTGCTTAATATGAATTTAAATCAAAGATAAGCATACCTGTGGTTGAATATTGGCCACTTTATTCCATGAGAATTCAAACTCTTGTAGCGGCACTTTAGCCTCTTTCAAGTAACGCAAAAATCCGAGTTCATTAGGATTCAAAACAAGTAAAGCGTGTCCTCGCGCGCCCTCACCACGAGCTGTACGGCCAACTCTGTGGATATATTCCTAGAAATAGAATATCACATATTAATTAATTTCTAAATACAAAATATTATATAAATAAGAAATTTATCAAAAATAATCAGATAAAACTTAATCATTCATAGAATTTTATGAGAGGGCAAGTTATTGTCATCATTGCCGATAATAAAAAATATTATCAGATAACTAAAAAGAATTATTTAATTAAAGTATGAATATATAGTTACTTTAGGATCGTCGGGCGGATCGAATTGCACAATCCAGTCGACCTGTGGAATGTCGAGACCTCTGGCTGCGACGTCAGTGCACAATAATATGCCCGACTCTGCGTTACAAAATTGAAAGAAAGTCGTTGTTCGCTTAGTTTGCTTCTGCTTCCCCTATAATTATGCGAAACTAAGTAAAGAACAAAGCGCTAGTTATAAAAACTTACGTGAATAGACATGACCGGTAAATCAATGTAGTTTAGCAATTCGTTGTGAAACTTGACAGACATACACGAACTAAAGAATACCATCACTTTCTTTTTTCGGTTCTTTTTCAAGAATGTAAACAACAAAAGAAATCTTTTGCTACTTTCCGCGATAACAAATCCTTGCTCTAAACCCTCAACAGTCGCTTTTTCCTTATATTCGTCGAGACCAATATAAAGCGGTTCCTTTTTTAAAGCAACATTAATCAAATTATCGGTTTTTTTCGAAAGAGTAGCGCTAAAAAGCATAGTTTGTCGCCGCTGTGGCAACAATCTTATAATTGTCTTCATCTCTTCCTCGAAACCAATATCTAAGATACGATCCGCTTCGTCGATAATAAGACACTGAAGATTTTTGTATAAAAACTGTTTAGTGCTTTGTAAGTGATCTAAAAGTCTACCAGGAGTTGCAACAAGAATGTTAACACCTTTAATTAATTTCAATGCTTCCGACTGACGATTTGTTCCGCCCATAATAAGACCATAAGTTTGTTTATGGTATTTCATTAATTCCTTCAAAACCCCAAACGTTTGAATCGATAGCTCTCTTGTCGGTGATATAATTAAAACACCAGTACCGTTGCGAGGCATAAACTTTAATTTATATAATAATTCAATGGCAGGTACAAGAAAAGCTAATGTCTTTCCACTGCCAGTCTTAGCGGCGCCGACAATGTCTCTAATCAATCATACAAAAGTAAATTATCTATTTATAAACACAATTTTAATTTTTTTTCTCCATTATTTCTTACTTTCCTTCCAATAAATGTGGTATCGTTTTCGCTTGAATTTCCGTCATATTAGTAAACTCCATGTCTTTTATCGCTCTCATTGTATTTGAAGATATTTTGTCAGTTAATGTGTCGAATGAGGTATTAAATTGAGACGTTTCGGGAAACTGTAACCTTTCAATAGTATCACAATTTTCACCATTTTTTTCATCGTTTATAACATGATCATCAATTAATTCAGAATTTTCATTAATTGTATCATTATTTTCTACTGTTTTAATTGACTTCACTTTTTCTGTCAATCAAAAAACAAAAATTTCATAATTAATTAATTAGTAAACGCTTTTTATTGGCTGAGGGGCGCAATGCAGGCCAAAAAATTTTATATTTTTCTTGACTATATTTTGGTCACCGAACTTGATAGTAACCTCCTTTTTGGCCTCTCAACCCTCCTTCACCCTCAAAACCCCCTCAAAATTTATTTAAAAAGATTTTCAAAACCTTTAAAAAAAATTTTCGGGCATGCATTGCGCCCTTTGCCCTCTACTCTACCCTTTCTGCATACCATTATTATCTTCGCCAGAATCGTCGAGTTTTCGTTTGCCATTTAAGTTGTGCCCATTATTGAGATCACTTTCAATTGAGTTCTGATTATCACTTTTTTTCACGCGTTGTTTCTCTTTGTGTTTTAATCTCTTCTTCAGTTTACGCATGAGTGCCTCTTCGTGTATTTGTGGCATTTTTATGATTATTATGATAACAAAAAATGAGAATATAACAAAACTGAACAATTTATATGATAAAAGTATACTAAATTTGAATTGAAAACGTATTAAAAATTACATATTACTCGATCAATGATGGACGACACGTGCACTAAAAAGCAATGCTTTATTTGATCGCATAAACAAAATGAATGATAACATCATTTATGTTTAGCTCACGTGTCAAACAAATTGCGTGGCATTTAGTTCTTGGCGTTTCAAAAACTATTTAATTATCGCTTAAATACCAGATCGACCAACAGTAATGTAAGCTTTTTAATATTAATCTCATTGATATCGTTTATTAATAATCTATTATATATTTAGGGCAACCGCTGTGTCAAAAGTGACGTTTAAGATAACTCTAACGTCGGACCCAAAATTACCGTATAAAGTGTTAGTTTAAGTGAAATTAAAATATTTCATTGAATTAAAAACTTGTTTTTCGACAACTAGATTAACAGTACCAGAAAACGCTCCGTTCACTGCTGTATTAAAATACGCGGCCGAAGAAGTAAGTTGAATAATACACAGTAAGTAAAGTAAGAAGTAAGCATCTAATTTATATTATTAGTTCAAACAAAATGCAGCCACGAGTGCGATCATAACCGACGACGGAATCGGTATTAATCCATCACAAACCGCTGGCGACGTGTTTCTCAAATACGGGTCTGAGTTACGGTTAATACCACGTGATAGAGTTGGCTCACCGTTTTGAGATTTATTATCACTATTAGATTTTTCTTAAATCAATTTGCTTTATTTAATACTTTAAATTTTTCTGTAATTGCGTAAATATTTTTTATATACTGTATATCTCTATCGTCTACCCTGACATAAATAATTCGTTATAATGTTTTATGTTATAAATATGATTCAGTATAAATATATAAACTTATAAATAAGGTATACAAATAAAAAAGTGTTTTATATATCATATATATATTATAAAGAGTTTTGGTGTCATTCGGAAATTGTGCATTCAATATATATTGTAATAAATATAAATATCTCGCATTATGAATAATCTCTCAATCATCCTAATAATAAACAAATTTTTTTATAAAATTAATGTTAATTTACTTTTAACAGAAATCACATTCGAATTACCCATTCGTTAGGATCCACGCCCTCATAATGATTCTGAGGTAATTCGTCGTCTTTGAATTCAACTTTATCAGACATCTGCTGAATTATCTGTTTAAATAAAACGTGGCAAAGTTAGCTATAATTTACTCATAAATCACTTGAGCTACCATTTCACGCGTTTGTCGCCCAACGGACAAAAACGCGAGCGGACTTTGCAAAGCGATATCGCCCTCAAACTGTAAGGGCAATGAGGTATTTGATTCCTTTTTGGTTGGCGCAGGCGGTGGCGCTTCCGACAGTGCAAGCATTCCTTCCGGTTGTAGATTGATATAAATCAAATCCTTAGATACGCCAGAAAACCATTCTTCGGATGATAGCAATGGTTTTGAAGTTTCTTTAGTTGGCGGAAACAAGTCATCTTGAAAATATTCATTCTATATAAACAAAAGATTCGACTTTAATGTCGAATCATAAGATTATATTTAAAATATAATTACTCTGAGTCGCGGAACAGTGAAAGATATTGGCTCAATCGATGTTGTGGTCAATCGAAATGCGCGCGCAAATTCAACAGTCTTGACATCGCAGCATTGTTTTGGCAGAAAACATACGGATTGGTGCGGAGTTGAGGCGTTATAATGAGAAAGTGGGTGAATATATGGCGCGCCTTCTGATGACGACGATATTTCGAACGCAAATATCGTTGAATCACCTTTTCCTGTAAGAAATAGTGTAGAACTGTCTTCATCGAAATATGGCACTAATATCGCTGGCGACACGTCTAACCCTTCGGAGGCTATTATTTGTGATATATCTGCAGAATTATAGACAAAGAACTGTCGCTCAGAAATCCTGTCGATAACCGAATTATTAAAATTAGAATTATTTGTGGTTATTTTGTTTTGTAGAAAACCTGCTAAATCCAGAAACAATCAAAAGCGAGCCATTCTGTGCCCAACAAACACGTCCGCCACGACTCCCTTGAGGGCCCGAACCTTCTTGTAACAGTTTTGCGTCGTCGAGCACATCAAATATGCGCACTTTCTGATCCTTACAAAATGTGGCTAAAAGTTTGCCATTAGGGCTCCAAGAGATTCCGAATAACCGTTCGGTGTGAATATCGATCGTTATTCTAGGCTCTAATGTACTCAAATCCCAGATAATCAAATTCATATCCATTGCATAACTCGCTAATACGTTACTGGCGTTTGGATGAAATTGGATTATAGTTATTCTGTCGTTATGTGATACTAGTTTGGCATCGAATTCGGTTATGTTTTGCTTCAAACCATCGTCAGGAATGTTCCACAACTGAATCACGCCATTATCACAGCCAATCGCAATACGTTCGTCATTAAATGGATCGAAAGCGAAGTCACAAATAGCGTGTCCACACACTAAGTGCGGAATAACGCCACCCGACAGTCTCTCGCCTCGCGATATGTCAATAATAGCCAATTGGTTACACGACGGTCCGATCGGAATCGCGGCATACTTTCGGTTTATTTTGAATACATCGCATTCGCCGGCAATTGTTTTACTTAATCCGTTAAAATTCGTGATTTGCGACTCGCGACCCAATATCGTACCATTTAAGTGACGGTACTTTGTGGTGCGAACTGTCAAACAAAAATATTATTCCCTTATATTAAAATTTAAAATTCAAATAACTTTCTACGCACTTATTAATTATGACTCAGTAAATACCGGAAGTAAAAATAAATATATAGGTTATAAATTATAACTTATAATCGATAATTATTGGAAAGTTTTAATCGTTTATTTTAAATGAAATTAATAAAACTAATAAATTTATAAACTCAAATAAAAATTAATTCAATTTCCTAATAAAATTAATTATTACTGGAGTGATATATATATTTATTTCTCAGATAAATCCATCGTAAAGTATATATGAGTTGGAATTACTTAAGAGAGTGTTAACAGATTAATCAATATTACCAGTGAATGCTCTGCGCTGTTGGTGAGCATTCGCTTCGCCATTCATCTGAGAATTTTGATAGTTATTACGCGATTCACTCATTAAATTTGGTGTTTGATTTGATTCGGTTGTCTGCGATCTGATTACACAGTTAGCTGTTTGTTCAGTGCTCCACACTATTGGTTAACACCCAATCATTTAGGGTTATCTCCACACAAAAAACAGAGAAAAATAATTGAGAAGTGATTCGCTCGTTACTGTTATGTTGTGGCACGCAATACGCAGTAATGTGTTTATGCGCACGTGTTTTGTGTTTTTGTTTACCAATCACTTGATTCACATATTTAAGTTTACCACACATATTATTTAGTATTATTTATTCGAAATTTTTTTAATGATAGTTCGAGTAAGGCATATTCTTAGAAATTGTGTGCTCAAATATAATAAAACACAAACCACTATTTTATTATTAAAAATTATTAGACTTTCTAACAAAGTAATCCAAAGTGTCATTTTAGTACACAGAGAGTGGTTTTGACCCGAGTCTGGATCCACTAGAAAATCTGGAAAATTTGACCCCACATCGAAAAATCTAGATTTAAAAATTTTTTATTTAATTTTGATGAGTTTTTGAGAACAACAATTTTTTGCCAAAATGAGACAAAATTTGTATCTTAAATCTTATGAGATTTGACCCTAAATAACAGACAATCTATTTAGAAGTCCCCTACAGGTTTGGAGTGAAGTGTAATTATTGTTAAAAGTCTAAAATTTATTTTTAACAAAAACATTTTATTTAAACAATTTTATTTAAAAATATTTTGCTAATCATACTCTGTTTTATAAAATAGTGATAATTGTTGCCTTCTTTTTAATTGATTTAATTTTATTAATCTGCTTAATTTTTCTTACGCAGTTGTTTAACATCATTTTGATGACCTTTTTATTACAATCACATGTTTCAATATTACGAACAAATGTAAATCTATTTTTTACAAGCGGCTCACAGTTAGTTTCCTGCCCGAAAAAAATAGCTGTTCTCTTATTATTCTTTCAATTTCATTCTTCCTCTCATGTTCTCTCTCTCTCTCGATTTCTCTCTCCTTTCCCTCAAAGTTAAATATATTTATATAGTTTTCTGCTCTGCTTTTCTATTTTGACTTCTTTCAGGGTATAGAGAAAACTAGGCCGACAAGTTTAAGGAAATATAACTAGAAAACGTAAGCACGAGTTATAACTAAGAAGAGTAAAATTTGCAAGTCAGTAACACCCCTTAAATACTATTGGACAGTTAGA
>JAQIVF010001196.1:0-15307 GCA_034698365.1 Steganacarus magnus
ATCAGGTTAGCCTAAGGTTTTGGTACAAAGGCCGAGCCTAAGACTTTGGCCTAATGTATTAAATGAAGCCTAAGACTGCAGCCTTTTGCATCGTTAAGTCTCTCAGCCTAGAGCCTACTGTAAAGTCTTAGGCTCAGCCTAATTTTCCATCTCTAACATAAAGTTATGGGTTTGGAATCATTGGAAAAGTATTTTCGGATGTTGTTATTATATCATCAATAAATGGATAAGTTCTTATTTCGTTTAAGAGTAAAGTTACAATAGTTACCTCTCATCACACGAACAATGAGATACATAATGAAACCTATAAATGAAATGAATGTTAGCCAAAAACTTTAATATATTTTTTGTATGAATATTTCTTTTAATCTTAACCTTATTCTTTGAGGTTAAGCTTAATCGTATATAATAAAAAAAATTATATATAATGACGAGAATAAGTTCGTTTTTGTTGAAATATTTTATTTCAATCGCGAGTTTTAAGAAGTTCACAAGTAAAATTGAAACTTGAAGCTCATGTTCTCGCACTAACAAGTATTATCCCTCTAAAAATTGTTGTTTACTTAAAATTTACAGTAATATCGATTTAATATGTAAATACTAGTGTTGTATTTTCTTTTAATTTACAAATTTATTTTTCTTTTTCTTCTGGAAAATTTTTAATTTTTCGTTCTTTTTCTTTTGCTTCCCATTATAATTATATTTTACTTTTATCTTTTTCTTCTTGTTCAATTTTTCTTTTACTTTTTTCGTAAATTTTTAATTATTCTTTTGTCTTTTGCAACAACACTAGTAATTACATATGATTGAGAACAAGAGCGACAAAAGTCTCAGGTCCTAAAAATGAATGAGGATTGAGGTCATCGACTCCTTTATTAATAAAGGTGTCTTTGAAAGACACATAAATAAAATTAAATCTTATATAAAGCCAACAAATCTATTAAAATGCAACAGTAAAGCTGTTTTATTCTGAAATGTTTCGGAAACCACTTTTTAGCCGTCTTATTACCAATTTTCAAATTAGAATTTCAAATATATTTTTTCTGACAAAAAATTAAACCGCAATTTTAACAAAAAACATAACAAAAAACTTCAAATTTTTGATAGATCTATGCTAGACTAAGCATAAAACAATAATTTATCATAAAACAAAAGTGGAACACACATAAGGTGATATATTTATAGTTCACGACAAAGACAAGACAAGACAAAGCGATCACATAATGTTAAACTTTTCAATATGGCCTAACAATCAAATAAACTCACCTATAATTGAAAAGATTATATTTCTTTGAAAAAGGAGCGATAGTGTATTTACATTCGTCATGATCTCTAGAAAAATAATTGAGCTCGTAATTAATTCATTTTATTAAAAAAAGATAAAATCTTAATGGAATTTTGAGACTTTAGTAGAACTATTTTTAGTCAATACACTTTAATACAAAATTTTACTTAACGATAGGCATAGACAAAGTACACAAAGTTCTAGGGAGGGCCTGCCACAAAAATTCTTGGGGAGGGATCAAATCTCATCGGATTTAAACAACAATTTTTCAAATCTCAATTTTTCGGGGATGGGGTCAAGTTTTCCAAATTTTCTAAGGCACCCGAGCAAGACTCCCCACTGTGTAACTATGCTTATAACATAAGTTATGTAAAGTTATTGTTGATACAAGATTTTAAACCCAATTTTTTCAATTAAGATAATGATGATAATTGAATGACTTAAATTGGCTAAAACATGGTTTAAATGTTAGTTTGTGCTGAAAGTTATGTTGTTTATTAGTGGTTTGATTTAAAAAGTAAAACATTTAGCAAATTTACTTTAGTTTGTTATTTTTTTGATAGATAACACGCGATAGATAATCGTGTATTTCGATAACACGCACTTGAGATATTTATTAGAAAATTAACTTTTTCTTCAGGATAAGGCGCGCTACAAAGTCGATGCTTCGGTAAGCTTAGACTGAACCTAAATTTTCATCTCTACATTTAGACTGTGGATAAGCCTAAAGGTTATAAAAATATTTTAGTGAAATTTAATGAAATAGAGCTTAGCAAATGTAAACTTGTCGGGTTAAGAACGGACTCGTATTTTATGATTTGTGGGTATAGTGTAGACTTGTCTCAACTTTCGACTACTGATATTTATCACAATTTAATATTAGATGTAATTGAATTATATAAACTGACCGACAGCATCGATCTGCAAAACTGTGTTGTCCTAAATCTTCGAAGTTTCTACTATTAGATCCTTTTCCACACCAATTAGTCCCGGGAAATACTAATAGATCTGCTCTTTTCCATCTCTGTAATAATGAATTAATTGCGTGAGTTTTGCTTAATAAATTTTATTGCCAGAATTGGCTATTAGTTGAGCTTTGAAAATAGTTATAAAAATTAGAAAAAGAGAACGAAACATTCGTATGTGCGCTCACTATTTTAAATTGTGTATAAGTCTTTGCAGTATAAGTGAGAGTATAAAGCGATAGTCCAAAAAACTTCTGTTGTAGAAAAAAAATTAATTTAGAAAAAAAGAGAACACAGAATGACACACAAACGCACGGACTGGTCAAACAAATGCATGAATTCGAGTTCAAAAAAGTGAATTAAAAAGAATATTTTAAATTCTAAAAATTATATCTAATGATTTCTCTCATAAATTTATTACAGTCTTTTTGACTATGAATTATAAGCATTCAGGAGAACTTTATACTCTCAATGAAGTACATAATAGCCACTTCAAGACTTGTAAAATTCAAAATTAAATTACTAGTGACTTTTTATCGAGTTTGTTGGTTGAAATTCCGAGATGATATTTTGAGCCAAGTTTTCTATGAAGTTGATGGCATTGATCGTGAAATAATTTATATTGAGTCAAATGAGATAAATCTAACGATAAATCTGTTTTGTTACTTTCATCGAAAATTTGTTCACTAAGATAAAATTAATCACGTATTTTGGCATCGAAAACAAGTCTTTTAGTTATTTATATATATATAAACCTGAACGTAGAATTATTTAGACTGCTTTGAATTACACTGTAAGGATTTGGTTGAGAAAACTGATTCATAAATTCGATTACACTTTTCTTATTGCTTGTAAATTCACAGTCTAACAAATTATTATAAGAAAACCAAAGTTGTATTAAGTGAGTTCCATCAGCGATCTCAGGATAAACAAATTGTACAATTATTAAGTGCAAATAATTAATGATTGATAATAAGCTTGAGCTTTAATCTTATGTTAACAATACTTTGCAAAAAAATTAGTGAAAGTTAAAATTAAAAGATTATTATTTATAGTTACATTTAACAAAATACGAATGTTATTAAATATTTTAAAATTAAGTTGAAAAAATGATTTTCATCATAAGACAATTGACAGTTTTTTTTAAACAATAGCTTTATTTAATATATGCATTTTAATATTAATGATTATTAATTTTAAAAAATAAAGGTATTTCACAGAAATTTTATATATATACTGTAATATGATTTTGCTTGTTATCTAAAAGCTTAAGAGCTCATTAGACTTTATTGATCTGCATGAGCTTAGCTATAAATATAAAAGAATTGAACTGAGTTTACGTGAATAAATCGTTTGTTGAGCTTACTTTGAGCTTAAGTTAACTTAGCCGAGCTTAAGCTTATTCTCATCATTAATCTATTTAAAGTTATGCTTACCTGTGTTAGACACAAATAATCAAATTTAGTTTCAATAGCAGTTATATTAAACCATTTTAATTTAATAATAACTTCTCCGTCAAACAGTTTGTAAGTTTGCGCGAATTGTTTCACTTTTAATATATTTTGTGTATTTTCAGAATTAAAATTCAAATTTCTCGAATAATTGGAATCACTTAATACATATGCAATTAAAATGTAATAAATAATTATTGGTAAAATATAACTGCACATCTCATGTGTCTAACACATGACATTCACAAGTTTTGGTGCAGCAGTTGGTGCAGCAATGCTAACAGAAGCTAACATGATGTGATTAAGTTACGTTTCGTTTGTGGCTTTGGGTTTTGGGAAAATTATGTGCTTTACTCTTCAAATAAAAGTTAACTTACAAATGTTACGCATGTCGACAACAAGCGTGTTCGTTCATGTGGAATAAAAATCAGATTCATTGCAGCATTGCTTTCACTAAATTTGAGAAAATAAGGGAGAATGAGAATGAGAATGTGAATGCGAATGCGAATGCGAATGGACAACAGTAGACATACTAGACGATAGACGACTGTGGGATAACAAATGAGAGACTGGAGGGAAATTGTGAAAGAAGTGATATTCGCTATTAGTTTCACTATTGTGTGAACCAAACAAATTCACTTATCCGTATCAGTATATCACTTGTGTGCTCGCTTTCTTCATTAGATGATGAAGCAGATCCGACTCACCGCTAAACATAAATACATAAGTGATTGCAAACTACACTAGTGATCGTCAGTTTTTATATTTCGCACTATGTAGTTATTTTTATATAATTCAGACAAGTGTTAACATTTTATTTCCTATCATTATATTCTAAAATTTTCAAATACAATATATCATTATCAGACATCAGATAATTGGTTAAATCCCGAATCTATTAAAATTTACTTTATTCAACTCAATTTTTTATTTAAAAGCACACACAATTTAAAAACCGTGTCATCTTAATGTTAATAATTTTAAAAATTATTTTCTTATGTGAAATTTAATTTAATTTTAATGATATTTTTAATAATTCATACCGTATATGCTTATACATGATCATAAAAATATTGACTTTAAAAATTCAGAACTCACTAATTTTAAACAAAAATTGTTTTAACTTAACTTACAAACTTAGTTTTGTGGATTGTAAGAGAATTTTCTATATTCTAGATAAAGCAAAGTTTAACTAAAATAGGCATTGAAAAACATTTAGTTAGAAAATACATTAATTTTTCCAATACAAATGGTATTTAATATAACCACCAAATTAACTAACTTACTTAACCTAATTTGTTTTCCATTGCTTTACATAGGTCTCATCATTATATTTTTACTTTAAATGCAAAATGTAAAGTATTTGAGAGAACCAGTATTATTAAAATAAGTTTAATATTATGATAATACCACAAATAAGTTAAGAACCAATAAATACATTCAAAACATAAAATTTATTCAAAGCTGTAATTTATTTCGATATCAAATATGATAACAAATTTTTATTTTTAGATGAAATAAGAGAATTATTTACTTCTGTTGAGTTTTTGTTTTCAATTGCTTCTCCAATTCAATCAATTCTGCACGAGTTTTATTATGCTTTCTCGCGAAACGCAAATTTCGAAGAAGCTTAGCGTCAACCTGTTAACGAGAAATTCATTTTAGTTTGCTATTGTTTTGATTAATAAATTTTTGTTTTGTTATACTCATACATTCATATTGTCATCAATATTAAAATTCAAACTTTTAAAATAAATTTACAGTTTTGGCTCCAAGATTTAAAATAAATATGCGATTATTAGAGAGAAATCATCCGCATTTAAGTTAGAAAATTATTTATTTGTTGGGTAAACGTGTTTGTAATTTGTTAAACATTTTCAGTATTCAAATATTTATTCATAAAAAATTTATGATTCAATAGCATTTTTAAAATAATTACAAAATTAAATGCTATATCTATTATTGGAATAGATGTTTATTCATTTAAATTATTAAAGTGTAATAATTTAGGAATTTAAAGCCTAATAACATTATGAGAATGACACTACTCTGCGGTGGTTTTGGGCCATCCATTAACGAAAATGTATATTAATATCTGATTGTAAATCTGAGTAAAGTGTACCATATTTTGATAGAATTGAGCTTAAGATAAGGTCACCACAATCACTAACTCTTCACATATTAACTATGATTATGAATATAGAATGGCATAATCAATACTTTTTGCTCGTGTAGTAATTGAAATGAATTCATGTATATAACGTTTCTCTTATATCACTATAATTAGTTGATTGCCTGACACAACACTTACTCCTTTCATCGATTCCTTTCGATGTCGTTTTGGTCGAAATATACCATTTCGATGATCTTTTCGATCTAAATAACAAATTTTATCAAAACATAATTTATTGGATTCTATTGTGTTCTTACTTTGGTTATGATTTGTGTGATTTTTCGATTTGGCCATTGTTAGCACACCAAACGATAAATTGATTTATTAAATAACGACTTTATTTTCACTTCAATACTGAATGTGAGAGCAATATAAGCACTATAAGTACTGTAACGGCAAATACACGCTCAACGGATACGGATGTGCGTTGTGTTTGAGTGTTAAGTGAGTACTGTTACTGTAACAGTCAAACATCAAAATTGTTCATTTAATACTATAATTATTACATATTCAGCATTAGATGCGTTGTGCCTAAAACCACCAAATATGCATTTTATAAAATAGTTTTTTTGGTTATATTTAAAATGAGTTGAATTGGCGTTTGAATTGCTTTAAATAATGAGTTTTGAGTGATAGAGTGATTGTTTGATTGATTGAACGTACTTTACGTTTAGTGCGAACAATAAACTGGATGTTAAGTCGATATTAAATCGCCATTTAATTATTAGATTACGTTTTCGTCAATTATACAATCTTTTGTTATCATATTATTAGATATTTGATTAACTGTTCAACAATGACAGACACGCGTATGTATTGCTATTAGTAATTAAATTGTAGTTTTACTAAAATTAATATTTTGTTTAGAATACGGATATTCATCTGGAACTGCTTCGGTGGCCAACACTGGGTTTGTTTATTTAGGCATTGAGTTTGGCAATGAGTTTTGAATTATGAATTGATTATAGTTATGGCTCACAATATGGTGGTTACGGTTCAGACACGTATGGGTCGTACTCATCAGCAGGCAGTGCTGGAAGCAATGCAGGCAATTATGGAGCGAGCGGTCAAAACCCGTACGCACAACAGTCGGCATATCAATCTACTGCTAGCGCTGCCGATCAATATTCCGGTTATTCCACTCAATCGCAGCCTAATCTTTATGGTATGAGTGATGTGTTAATATGTTTGTATGCTATAATACTGCCGTTGATGTTTCAAATTCAATTGTTTTCAATTTTGAATCAAATTATGAGTTTACAGTTAATTGGATTAAGCTTATAATCCATCTCAATATTTTTTATTTAATGTAAGTTAAATTTTCTAGATTACTGTCTGTATAACTTGAAAATTGGCAGACATTTCGTTGTATCTATTAATTTAGCTCTGAATCCCAAACAAGCATTTTAAGTAGCAAAGCCTAATTGAGTGTTAACAAGATCAACAAATGTGCAGTAATGTTTAATAATTAACCACAGTAACCGTTATGACCAAAACCATTATGAAACGATTACTAAACGATTTGTTTGTATGAAAATACGATGTATAACTTGTTTCTCGCTTCATGACTAAAGGTGATGGTCAATCGGGTCAATCAAGTTATTATAGCAGTGGTGGAGCAACGGGTGGAAGTGCTAGCGCTGCGCAGAGCACTTACTCGACAAATAGCAGTTATGGTACAAACTCGTACTACACGTCACAACACGGTGCGTCCCATCCATCAGGTGGTCAACAGTCAACTCAAAACTATGGCCAATATGGCAGTCCATCAAATCAGTCGATGAGTGGATATAATATGCCACCTGGAGGTGGTATGCCTTCAGGACCTCAAGGACCATATTCTGGCGGTCCTGGTGGTGGCCATTATGGCGGAGGTGGTGGTAATTTGACAAATCATGGTCCGCCTAATTCTTTCCACGATGGAATGGGTGGCGGAGCGCACTCTATGAGAGGACCACCAAATGCTAATTACAGGTACAAACTTTTGATTTTTCCAAATTACTATGTTTGCCATATTATAAATCAAAGCTCATTCAATATATTCATTTTAATCTAACATGAAGTGAAGGGTGGCGTATATTAATATTTATTATTTAAGTTTTAACAGTATTACGGTATTAAGCATTGACTAATGTCAGATTTAATACTATAGTTTTAATTATGGTATACCTTAGTAATTACAGTAATGTATAACAGTATTTTATTTTCTAAAACAGTGATAGTTAAAACTGTGTTTAGCAATATTTACCCAATTATTATTAGTGTAAGCAATGTTTATTGTGTTAATAAGCACATATTCATTTATTCAAAACTCTTTCTATACAACTTAACTATCCATTATAAAATGCATTAGTAGTATCATTAATTAAGATTTATTTTAAAAATAAGTTTAAATATTCAATTTGAAATTTAAACATTTGGATAATTTGTGAAAAAAACTTTATCGAGAATTGGATAATCACTAGAGATAGGAATTCAGTAAAAGACAAAAGTTACATAATCTTTTGATTACTAAATTTATGAAGATTTAGAATTTATCAAAAATATTTTCTCAAATGGTATTATCGATAAATTGTAGAGAAAAATTCCGATTAAACAATAAAATTTTAAAAAAATAATAGTCATATTTTTCTGCAGCTAAATATTGTACTTTATTCATTTCAACCCTTTTTAAATTTTTTTTGACAGTAAAGTCTATTCCACAAGCCATTGCTCTTTATGTGACATTTTTGTTTTGTGTTTGGTCTGTTGTGTCTCGTTTGGTCAAAACTTAATACATAACCTTGAATAATATGAATATATCTTAAAAGATTTTAATCGACAAATATGCCGTATGCTTTAAATTATGCAAAAATTTTCTAAAAACAAAAAGCAAAAGTTACTTTGATTTGTTTGGCGGCAATCAATGTAAACTTAGGACATAATTTTCACCAATTATTTCTTGTTTGTTTGATGCGTTTGATACGCCTTTATATTGCGACTGTTTTTTAAAGTGTTTGGGTTTTATGCGACTATGTTATGATATTTTTATTATAAATGTTAAGTTAAATTATTATTTTAATTAAAATAGTTGGTTACATGCAATTTTTGTTTGTTTTAAATTAAGTATAAATGAACAATTTTAACTTTTATAGTATTAAAATTTTAGTGGATAAGTAAAAGTTGATTTAGTAAAAAGTAATGCTTAAATTTATAAAGTATGTCAAAATTGAATTTTTGACAATCTTTGAATGTATTAAAAAATTTTATGCCATATCCTACTGTTTAAAGGTAGAGTATTTGTGCACAATATCACGATTAATTTATTTTAGTTCGAATTATGTAAGAATAAAAGCAAATTGATATATAAAATTTAATCAGAGCTGTATGAGATCTTGATATTGTCATTTTCTGTTATCAGTGAAAAAGTTATTTATTATTTAAATTTATATAATTTAATATTACAGCAAATATAATCGTTTGGTCATAATTTTTTAAACTTTACTTTATTTCCGCTGTCATTTTTAGTTTAGGGTTCAAACTTAACAAACAATTGTTTTCAAGTTACTGAAAGTTAAAAAATCGTTATTAACTTAGTTTTTGATATAATTTGTAAAATTATCAGCTAATGAGGCACATGATTAATATTATTGGGTAATTTGGTTATACCTATAGCTTGAGTTGAAAAATAGCAGAGTTCGTTGTGATTAATTATCTGTCTAAAACTGTAAAGCTTTATAAATACCGCAAAGCGTGAAATAGAAGTATTGAGACACGCGAGAATTTAGCCAAAATTATAAGCAAACATTAAGATATATTTCCATCATTTTTCCTGACGTTTCTCCCATTAATCCGATGTATTTTTCTCTTTAAATGTAATCAATTTTAGGCTGTCTATATCTAAGGCACAATACAGTACTCCAGCATAGATTAAAAAAGAGAAAAAATAATTCGTTACACTTATGTTGCTTTAATGAGATGACACTAAAACTTAAGACTATATTGTAATTTAATATACCAGTAATATTCTAAAAATACTTCAAATTATAATACGATAACAGAATAGAGCAAGAATTATATTTTTAGTCTCCAATGACTATCAAATTTATTTATCAATTTTTCATTTAAACATATAATTAAAGCATTAAAAGTATTGAACGGAAATTTTGAAAATCACACACGAAAAAGTTAATTCTATAAATTTTAATGGTTATTTTGTTTGCCTTATAACATGTAATAATTCTTTTTACTGGTTAAAGATTATGTAGGAGTTTAATCATAATAATGTGCACATCTTTCGTTATGTTTGCTGTTTATAGCATAAACAATGGTAACAGAAGTGTAAACTATAGTACATTATAAGGAATTGAAAACAAGTCACAAATTGAAGATAATCTGATGTAACAAAATAATATGGTTTGAAAGGTATATCTGAAAGGGGGTATAAATAATTTATATCTGATGCGTTGTCTAATTATGAGTGTGTTTTGAAAAACCAATTTGCAAACATTTTCATTATTAATTATAGCTGTAAGAAGAGAAGGTTTTAATTAAATAATCAATGGTGTTATATCTTTCTCGTCTCTAGAGGAGGTCATGGAGGCGGCCGTAATTCCGGCCCCGGTTTTATGAAAGGTAACATTTAAGTAAATAAAGTAAAAACAAATCATTGTCTGAATTAATGATTCAGTCAAGTAAGGGTCATAATAAAAAAGGGGCTTATTTTGGTGCCATAAAGCTTTAATTATAATTTATTTTTTGAAATATCATATTAAGCTAATTTCTATTTTAGTGTCTTGAGCTTAAGTGCATATAATTCAATTGTCATTTTTAATGATCAGTCCTTAAATGTTATTTATTGCTTAAAAGTCGTTTAATAGGTTTCTTATAATAAGTTAAATCATTATTTAAAAGTTATTTTAGATGCATGTTTTCTTTATTTTTATTTTTAATCAAATGGTTTCTATTATAATTGTTATATTGTTATACAGGACGTGGTGGTGGATTCGGTGGACCATCTGATCACTTTAATCAAGGTATGGTATAGTTTTCTTTGTATGTTTTCATTGGTATATTCTGTATTTGCTTAATCATTATAAAAATCATATAAAGATGCAGTTCAAGATACTGTGTTCATATCTGGACTTCCGGATGATATATCTGAAGATCAATTGGCAAATCATTTTGGATCGATTGGCATTATTAAAGTATTACTCAATCACTTATTAAGCAAAAATAACTGAATTTCTTGTAAAATAATTTTACTAGACTGACAAAAAAACTGGTAAACCAAAAATTTGGATTTATAGAGATAAAAATACTGGTAAAGGTAAGGGAGAAGCAACTCTTACTTACGATGATCAACATTCTGCTAAAGCTGCCATTAATTGGTTTAATGGTAATTAGTTAAATATTTGCTAATAGTTATGTTTAGTTATTTAATTGTTATTTTAAATTAAAGGAAAAGAATTTCCTGGTTCTGGAAAACTTACAAAAGTTGAATTCGCTCAGAGAAAATCGAGTGGTGGAGCTGGAGGTGGCGGTGGAGGAGGATTTGGAGGTGGTTTTCGTGGAAACAGAGGCGGTGGGGGCGGAGGCGGAAATCGTGGTGGTGGCGGACCAGGCGATAGAGGACCGCGTTCTTCAGATGGCGGTGGACGTCAGGGGGACTGGAGGTTTGTTGGTTTACTTATTTTGACATTAACACAATTCTTATTAAGTTGTTATTAAAAATAGATGTCCAGTTCCAACCTGTAATAATAATAATTTTTCGTGGAGAAATGAATGTAATCGTTGTAAAACTCCCCGACCTTCTGGTGGTGATGGTGGAAGTCCTGGTTTAATGACACCCCAAGTTGTAGACAGCTCACCAAGACGTGGTGGTATGAGTGGACCACGTGGTGGTGGTGGCGGTGGTGGTGGTGGGGGTGGACGTGGAAGTAGAGGTGGCGGCGGATCTCGAGGAGGTGGTCGCGGAGGAGGAGGAGGTGGCGGTGGTGGTGGAGGAGGAGGAGGAGGCGGCGGACGTGGTGGCCGTGGAGGACCTCCAAGAGGCGGAATGGGGGGAAGAGGAGGACCAATGGGTGGTGGAGGCGGACCAATGAGAAGTGGAGGAGGAGGAGGAGGAGGACTTCCGTTAGTATTTGGTGCACATTGGTTTTGTTTCAATATTAATTTTTATTTAATTTGTTTATTGCAGAGAAAGACGTCCAAAACCATATTAAGTTATCACAGCATCGCAACTCGTTTTTTGATGTCTTCTAACTTATAATTCTAGATTGAATTCTTAATTTTATTTCATTTATTTTTTGTAATAGTAATCATTTTTAAAATTGAATATTTCTCATTTTGTCTATGTTCTCATATATAATATATTAGAACCAATAACGTCTCAAATAAAAACATTGAAATACACGAAATTTTTTTCAGTTGTTTTAACGCACACTGAAGTTAGTTCTTATTTCATTGCTATTTTTAGATGAGAGCTAAGAATTTGTAAAGCAGTGCTAAAAAATAATGTTTAAAAATGTTATGTACTCTTTAAATCGTTCTCTAATGTTCTAAATAATGTCACAAATATCGTTCTAAATTATTTCATTATTTTAAAGTAAGTATTTTGTTCACTTATGATCGGTTGCAGCGACTGAATGCTAAATTTTAACATATGTTATACATTTATTCATTCATTTAAATAATTGTTTGTGTGTCTCAATATTAATTTGAAGTGCATTTATCAACTCTAGAATTTGATGAGTACTACGCTTCAGTAACAAAATAGTGAACAGTACAGTATGCAATGTTTTTAAGTGAAATCTCGATACGATAAGCATATAAAGTATGAATACAGTATAGAGTAGGGTATGTAAGTAAACGAGTTTGTACAGCCTATGAAAGCAGAGGTTGCAGTGAAAGTGCTGCAGCGTTTTGTATATTAAATAAGGCAACTCCAAATTTTTCACCAAATCAACGTCAATATGGATGATTTAGGTAAGGGAGGAGAGATTGCCTTATTTAGTTTATAAACATTAAACATTTAGATCAAAATATTTATTATTATGCTATGAAAACAACGTTAAAATTTTTCTGTTTAATTTAAATAATTTGGACATAACTAAATTCTAAACATCGTATGAATATGATTAGAGACCATTTAATTGTAATCTGTCAATAATAATGCATAGTGCGTAGAGTCTCACTCAATATACATCATATTTGCTTAATTAGTTTTTATTTGGGAAGTGATGTCAAGTTGTTATGATAACCATATACGGAGAAAATGAATCTGTTATAACAGTAGTAGGCGTTAGGTTTGGGTTTGTCTCAATCAAGGATCTGAATGAGAGAGAACACAGACAAGAGTTTACAATATACCATTTTTCTATAATTCAGTTGCTTTACTCTATAAGTGAAATATTTATGTTACAACTGCTGCTGTATCTATCATTAGTTTGAGTCTAATTTTGTTTTGGCAATGTTGGTAGCTATTTATAGTTAACACATTTTAACTCTAATCTATGTTATGCGTCGCCGTAAGAATAATAAAAATAAATTGTTTGTTCGGCAGATTCTTTGCTCTCGGATTTGGAAAAGGCTACCACACACTTAAAAAAACAACCTGGAAGTCAATCTGGTTGGAAAATGACCACACCTGCTGACTTGACCACAACTACAACCAACACTAAAATAACTAGAAAATATGATTATTATGACAACGATGAGGTAAATGTATCTGAAATGTGTTCTACAGGTATAAATATATGGTTAAATAAACTACTTTATTACTAACTGGCAGCCTCTTTATCAAAACGAAATAATGGTTCGCAATTCAGGACCAAAATCACCACCAGGTACTAAAGAGTCGGCTTTTAATAGTAATTTGTCAGAACTCGATAACTTGCTTGAAGATTTAAATTGTGCACGAATTGTTGGCACTAACCATCAGTGTCATAACCATCATAATCACCCTAATAATCAATTTGTAGGCAAGTTTTTGATACTAATAACTAATTTAATTTATAAATGCTTTAAATACTATTTTAAATATACTATTAAATAATTATATGCCGGATGTGCTATAATGTGTTTGCTTAACAGTAACCAATGGTACGTCACCGTCACCACAGTATGGTAGAGCACGTAATGATAATAATCAAGTAAATCAATTAATTCACAATCTTGAACACAATATGCATAATCCACAGTAAGTGATATTAGTGTTAGCATTGCATTGTAACAATCATTTATTTGATTCAATATTAAATAAACAAGAAATATTCCACGAGCTCATCAAATTAAACCAATTACTTTGACAAAGTATTATGAAGAAGAAACAACACTTACATCTTCTAACGAACCCTTTAAAAGAGCTCAACTTCTCAACGCATCGTCGCCTCTAATTCAAGAGTTGAAACTAAATTCTCCGAAACACGCGGGAAGTGCTTCTAACGCTACACGAGAACTCGATGACTTAATGGCATCACTTTCCGATTTTAAGGTAAACTTTCTGTTAGACTATCGTGAAATCGGTTATAACTTTATGTTGCGTTTTGATGTTCATTTTATACTGTAGATAGACATTCAAATATGTCTCGTTTTACAACCTTTTTTCGTATTTTTTAATTTTTTAAAATTCATTTGTCAAACAAATAAATAACTTGATTAACAGAAAGCTAATCTAAACTTTTAACTGATCTAAGTATTCCTTTGCGAGTATATTTGCTGCTACTCTAAACGGTTTTACTAAAATGCTATGTTTTAAACAAAATTATTTAATAATGCCTATAATATTTATTCATTTGAATTTAGCTTAAGAGTGATGGCATAATAATTGTAGCAATTAGTACCTGAATATATGATACAATACTAAGTATTAATTCAATTATTTTTGCTTTTAATTGAACATTTGTGCGAATTAGTGTTGACTTACGAATTTGACATTCAACTGTGTAAACAATGTATTATATAATTAGATATCTGTAGCACTACTACGTAACAGCGATCATTCAAAAATGTTTCAACTTATTTTATTTGAATTTTTAGGACATAATCAAATTTGACGGTAAATTTATGTTCATTTTAATAATACATCGATTTAAGTAAATTAATTATATGCCTATTAGTGGGTTAATTATATTATGGCCAACTGTTTATTCATTCTTACAAATGATTCACATTTATTTAATTGAATAATCGCTATTACATTCAACTTATTAAACAAATGATCAAAATAGTGATAATTTGCATAATGATATCAAAAGAATTTTTTTATAATGTATTATCGCGCCATACTCTCGCGAGTTTCATATTCTGGAACCAAAAAAATTAATAATTAGTAGAGTCTCAAAATGATAGCATTTGCTATTTTTTTATTTCACTTTATAATAGCTTTTAAATGCTATATGAGCTTGAATTACATAAAATTGAGGTGTTTTAGCTGTATTTATAAATGCTATTT
>JAQIVF010001197.1:0-15306 GCA_034698365.1 Steganacarus magnus
ATGAGAAAAAATTGTAGCTTAAATCAGGTGAGATTTAATTCCCCTCTAGAATTTTAAGAATCTAGAGCTCACCCCAGTCTAGAGGTTTGAAGCGGAGTGTAACTATGCATTATACGTTTTCTATTTTATTCATTTATTGTTTGTGGTTTCTTTTATCACACTTTTAAAGTATTAACACTGCTTATACTTATGCTTTGTAATGACGCCACACTTAAGCTTTGTTTTGGTTTTACACAAAATAAAATAGAATTCAAATTTTATACTGAATTAAAATCAAATGATCTAAACACTGTTATATTACTTTTTCCTAACAATGCTTTTCCGTTCACATATCTCGATGACTAAATATGATTTTAAAAAACACTGTTATAAATCACTCAGTACTTCAATGAGTGTTTCAATATACCGTATATGTTCACAAATTTTTTGCAAAGAAATGTTGATAATGAGATGGTGTGAAGGCGTGTGAACAACAAATTATATTTGTCTAGCAATTCAGAAAATGCATATGTTTCTAATTCAAAAAATAACTGCGATATAACGTCAACTTTATTACATACTGTATTTTAATTAAGACCGTTTAATTAAAAGCTCAATTAAGTTTCAATAGTTTGTTGCAATGATTGGATAGTTTCGGAACACATGCGCGCCATTCAAACAGTTTTATATAAAGAGGAAAAAAATCGAGTGACTTTCTATATATAAAACGAAATGATTATATAAAACTAAAAGATCGACTCGCGATGCTCTGCTATTGAACCAAAAGTAAATATTGTTTATATAACACTTTTTTCATTAGAATAGACTAAACTTGTTTAAATGTTTGCATAATTTTAATGATATTCTTCTGACTTTTATGAACTCATTATTAGCGGAAAGTTAAAGTGAAAGACCATTAAACTTGCACTGTAATCATAATATTAATATCAATAATAAAAAGTTAGAAATGATTAGCGATGATAAATGCTTCATATATATCGAGAGAACAACTTGAAATAAGTGACAATTTTGACAATTCAGACCAGTTTCCTCTTTTGTACACTGTATTGGAAATAATTGTAGCAGTAACTGCTTTTCTTGGAAATCTTCTCGTAATTATTGTTTTTCTACAGGACAAGAGACTTCGTAAAGTGACAAACTTTTATATTATTAGTTTAGCGATCGCCGATTTATTTGTTGGACTTATTGGCATTCCTTCCGCAATATTGATTCGTTTGGGAATTCCACGAAACTCTTTTAACTTATGTTTGACTATGTTATCGTTGTTAGTTGTTCTCTGCACCATTTCCATACTCAATTTAGTAGCGGTTTCGTTAGACCGTTATTGGGCTATTTTGAGACCATTGGATTACCATAGAAGAATGTCAGGTATTGTCTATGATTATTGTTTATGATTCGCGTTTACTAAAACTGCAAAAACCATAAATTTTAAGATAAACTCAGTAAACTAAAAATAAACTTTTAACCTTAAAAATCGAATAAGAATTCAATGCTAACTTATCTGCTAATGATTGCAAATTTCGTTCTATTACCGTGGAGTGGAATTTGAGATTAGCTCCGGTAATAGAATGATTTTTCCGGTAGTAGTATGTTATCGGAATTTTTGCAATCTTTAGTGGAACATTATTGTTATTTAAACTCTGTTGATAAATAAAAAACTTAAATATTAAACGCTCGTATTAATTAAATAATCATTGATTTTCAATGTATCTAACTTTATTAATGCTAAAATTATAAAACTTAAGATTTATTCTTAATAGCGGTAAATATTTATCGCACTGAAAATAATTTGCATTATCTCAATACTCGATATCATTAGCAAATTATTTTGTTGATTGCAGTGGAATTGTATTGAAATTTAAAAAGCGCGCTGTAATGGAACTTTGATGGGAATTAAAATTTAAATATTTTCAACCACTACATATTATCTATCCTTTATATTGTAGACAACAGATTTTAATTTTCATAAATTTTTCTATTTTAATTTTATTTTTAAAATTTTAACTTAATATAAATTTAATAGTGTTATTCAATGTAAAACACTTAATAATAAGTAGAGATCCAAAATAATAGCAATTATTGTGTATCAAAATAGCGCTATAAATAGCACTAAAAATTGTCCAAAATAGCAGTAAAAATAGTATTTATTATTTTAAATAATTAATGAAAAATTGATATTTTGATAAAAAAAATTTTTATTGAATTTTATAAACTTATAAATTTGCTATCTGTTGCAAACATTCCATATAAAATCAAAAAATTTACGGGAATTATTCTTTAGTTTTTCAAAATTTTGGGTATCATAGAAAAACTCATCGGAATTTAACGATAATTTTTTATTTTCTTTAAAATAGCATATAAAATTGCAAAAATAACATTCTAGCATTTATTGTTAAAAATTGCAAAAAAATAGCACTTATAAACATACATAAAACGGTTTCTAATCATCCAATTCGTGGATAAATTGCGATAATATGCTTCTAACTTATGAAATAAAAAAGTAGCAAATGCTATCATTTTGGATCTCTAATTATTACATTTTCGCTCTTGTTTTTAAATAAATCTACAAAAATACTACAAATCTCATAATAAAATATCGTACTAAAATAATTGAGCTAAAATAGAAAGTTAAACAACAATCCGTTATCAGTACATTCTTAAAATAATTCATTAGACGGTTGTTTGTAAGAGTTTACTAAAATTTCTTAGAAATAGCTTTCAAATCAGTAAAGATTAAGTTCACCGTTAATATATATTAAACCAAAATAATGCGCTTGAAAATAGGATTTAAACAAAGAGAAAGAGAAAAAATTATAAATAACTAGTAGAGACTTTTAATTTTACATTTTCATTCGTTTTCATTACATGCAAGTGATTGCGCCACAATTAAAATCTCTGGCCGTTTATGAGATCTATGTACCGAAGTTATGTTTAATTATCTTATATTTATTCTGAAACATTGTTGATTATGTCTTATTGTCGTATAAAATCTTAGTATTAACAGAGTGTATGTCTGGTTGTAAATAAAATTATGCTTACTTTAGGAATAATTACGCTTTAAATAGTAGAAACTATGGTTTTCTCTCACGCCATGGCATTCACTATGATTAATATTTAAACTTAATTATTAATTACTGAACTTATATTAAAACAGAGCTTACAAAACAAATCACTTTTTTACTTTTATGCTAGTCTGAGGAGAGAACTATGATTTAATGCACACATATTAAACTGGAATCGAATTTTTATCGTATTTTATAGAATCAGTGGAAACTGTATTATCTGGAAGAAGTGCGGCACCAAATACTAAGCTATGGTTCTCGTATAATGCAACTCATGTTTTAATATTCAAAACATGAGTTTGTCAGGTATTGAGTGATAATTATTTTTTTCTTAGAAGCGAAAAAAAAGCGAAATAAAAGCGTAATTGAAATATTTTTTAAAAAACAAGCGAAATACAAGTGAAATTAAAATTTCAGATAAAAGCGAAAGTTAAAGTGAAGTTTTATTTAAAAGTTACAAGTTAAACAACACTAATTTTAACATCTATTTTTCAAAATAACCTTTTTCTTAATTCAAATAAAACAGTTGTTTAAAATGAAATACTATTGTTTTCTTGATGTTTACTGTTTAAGTTAATCAACACTAGTATATACAAAGTGGATGAAGTGATAAGTAAATCATGGTTACTAAGGAAAAAATAGCGCTTTAAATAGTTGTAACCATGTTTTTCTCTCTGATACCATGGCATTCACTTTGATTATTATTCCAATCTAATTAGTTATTTATAGCTATAGCTTATAATAAAACAAAGTTTACAAAAAATATCAGTGCTTAATGCTTTAATGCGAATTAAATACACAATAAATAAAAACATATTTTAATTTTAGCAGTATTTTATAAATATAATATGTTAAAATACTAAGTTACAATAATAATTACAATCATAAAAGTTTGATACAAATTAGTACAATCAAGACAATACGTTACAAAGATAGTGAGCCCTATTAAGAATGTTCCGGTCTAGTTTTAAAATGTAATCTAAAAAGCTATTAGACAAAAATAATTTACAAAAAAAAAATAAAAAATAAATTGAATTAAGTTTTTATTAAATAATTTTTTTATATTAAGGAAATAACTTAATTAAATTTAATATTATTTAAAACAACTAAAATGCATATAAGTATTACAAAAAAATTAAACTAAAATAAAGCGCTTTGTTGTAAATATTTTTAACTAGAAGAGTTAGGTAATAGTTTTATCATAGCTTACTTCGAAAATGATATTTTATTGGAAAACAGGAACATGTTTAATAAACTAATTGATGACAACCTCCATATTTCGAAATATATTATATATAATAGGAAGTAGGTTTCAAAAACAACATTTAATCTTTATCTGTAATGCCTCTTTACTTACTTGACTATTATATGTATATTTTTTCAAGAGAAAAATCTATTTAAATATCCAAAAATATATAAATATTTCATATAAATTAAAAAAATTTTGATTATAAATGTTTTTGTTAAAGTGTTAATATTTAAAAGTTATTTCTTAATTAATTTACAAATAAAAGTAGTTTTATAAAATAGATAAACATTATTATTCGTCAACTTTCCTCGTGGACTTATATTTAGATAAAACTTATCAATTAACAGAGAATAATGTTCCCATAATTCAACTTCATTATTGAGAATTTATATAAAAACTCAATTAATCACGAAAGTGGTATTATTTTTGTGTTAATTAATAAATTATAAATGTTGTTGTTTACTATTATTTTGCTTTTCTATAGTTCAACAATAATTTTGACTCAAGACATAGTTATATTTACTAATGAGTTGACAGAAAGCGCAAAGTTAGAAGCAATTGGAGTCATAACGCTGGAGCATAACTTAATAGCTGAGCATAATTATTCGGTTGTGGCGCAAAATATATCTACTGACTTTAACAGCTTCTATGGTGGAAATTGGAAATGTTATATTGGAACTAAAGGTAATTTTTGTAATAAGTGTCATGGTTAGTGATGAGCATCGGTTAAAAGTTAAGGATTTTCTTTAACTCTTAACCTTAACCGATGCAAAAATTTTAACTTTAACTCTAACCGGTTAAGAATTGCTTTAACTTTAACTCTGACTAAATTAACTCCAGGTTAACCGGTTAACCTATTTATTATATTTTCAATAATAAAATTTGAAATTGAAACATTTTAAATCGTACTTCCAATACAAACAAGTTATTCATTGCGTAAAATTTTAAAAAATAGTTTAATAATTCTAAAAAAATAATTATTATATGCTTTTTGGAATATTAATTTCATTAAATAGTATTGAATTAGACATATTTTAATTTCGAAAAGTTAAGTTAACTATTGGTAATATTTTAACTTTAACCGGTTAGAAAAGCTTTAACTTCTAACCTTAACTCTATTTAAAATTTTAACCAATCCGGCAATTTTAACTCTGGTTAACCTTAACCGGTTAAAAGTTAACCGTTAATTTGCTCATCTCTAGTCATGATCAATGGGTTATCTATAATCTAATAAAAAATAAAACAGAAATATTTATAATAGAGCTCCCTTTGTTAGCTCAATGCTACAAATATTACAGATAACCTCGCTTTTTTTTATTTAGTTAGTGAGCCAATTTTTGGCATATAAATATGCATTTTATAATACTTTATACAATAAATAAAATTTACAGAAAAAATCGAAACAATTTTATCCTCAAGAAATGCGGCACCAAATACGACGCTTTGGTTTTCGTATAACACAACTCACGTGTTAATATACAAAACTACTATTTGTCAGGTTATTAATTTAATTAAAAAAATTTTGTTAATAAAAGTTTTAATTTTTAAACATTTTTAGAACACGTATCATGACATAATAAACGAATCAATGAGATATAATTTCAATAAAACAATTTTTTACTCTGGTTTTAATTCTTCTGCAACTGATACTATTCTCTCAATTGTTCAACAATCCATTGTAGAAAGCTATAACTCAAATTGCACAAACAATTGTTACGACACTTTGTCTGAAAAAATGAAAAATGCATTGGTTAAAGTGTTTGGCCATAGTTGGTTGTTAACTGTAAGCATTTATGGAAATGGGGTTACGAATGGATACAACACTTATTATTTACAAGTTGTGTATAACAATTTGCTGGAGATATATGTTTTGGAATATGTTTAAGCAAAAAGATTCAATTTTATTGGAAATTACTATGATTTTAAGTAAAATATAAAAAAACATTGATACAATTGTTTTTTCCCTTTCCTTTCTTTCTGTTTAACTTAATCAAAATTAACTTTTTAATTAATAATTTTAAGATGTAAGTGTTTAAAATTTTGTGTAATAATTTTGTTTCAATTATCAGTTATTAACTAAATAAAGAAAAATAAAACTAATCTTACAAGCTGTTATTCCACAATAAACTTTGGTGGTCAGTCTGACTATTGAACTTTTCAAATATTTTAACCCTCGCACTAACCGGCCCGACCTTATACAAGTTCATTTATAAGAAATAACGAAAATTCATTGAAATTCACAGCTTATTTGCATATTTTTTAATCTTTT
This sequence comes from Steganacarus magnus, assembly GCA_034698365.1. Classification (NCBI taxonomy): domain Eukaryota; kingdom Metazoa; phylum Arthropoda; class Arachnida; order Sarcoptiformes; family Steganacaridae; genus Steganacarus; species Steganacarus magnus. The sequence continues at coordinate 6,581 of JAQIVF010001197.1, forward strand.
AATCTTTACACAGCCTGAGAATTTTTTCAGCTAGAACACGACCTGCATAGCCGAAAACTCTGTTGGCTGTGGAGGCAGGATCTATAGTCTAGTTAATATTTAATCCGTTGTCTTGCGTATTAGCTGATTATTAAAGTGTAAGTACTTCAGTGCTGTTATGTTTTATGTTTTTATGGTAATGATTATCGGATATTGAAGTGAGTGATTATTGGATATCGAAAGTTTAGCTAAATTTAACTGTTATTTTATGGGCATTGTTTAGCTGTTTTTTTAGAATAACTCCAAATCAATATTATATAAATTGCTCCAGTAGAGTGACGTACTTCAGACTTATTAGTTATAAAAGTCACGCCTCATTCTTCTGGCTTTATTGCCGTAATTTTTTAATAAAATGTTTAATAAATGTTTAAACTCGGCTTAAAATAAGAAATAAATTTAGTGCTAAAGTAATAACTCAAGAAAAAATCTTTAATTGAGTGCACACTTTTAAGCCGTTTTGTTATTCGCGATGATGTCATCATTATTTGTTATTATATGATTAGTATAACCATATTTCTTAGTATTCCATTTATATTTAACAATCAAACACATTATTTATTTTATGGTTTGAAAGTAGAGTTAATGTAGAGATGAAAGTTTAGGCTGAGCCTAAGACTGCAACAGGCTCTAGGCTGACAAACATGAGTTAGTTGTAGTCTGTAGGCTTAGGCTGCATAAAAAACTGCAGCCTTAGGCTTAGGCTCTACCTGTAACTCACAATTTTAGGCTTAGGTTCTTAGGCTATAGTCTCAGCCTGAGCCTTAAACCTTAGGCTTTATCAAAAAATGATTTAAAATAACATTATAATTCTCAAAATTATTAAATTAATATATCAATAATATTTATCCAAACTAGCCCGCCTAATTTAATGTATAGGCTGTAAGCTTAGGCTCTTAAAATCTCTCGAGTCTTAAGCTTAAACTGAAGCCTAGAGCTTATGAAAAAATATAGGCTTAGGCCCAGCCTGCAGCCTAAGCCTAAGGTTAAGCGAACTATATCTTTCATCTCTAATTAAATGTGAGCAATAACTATAGTGAAAGTTTGCAGCGCTGAAACAGCAGTTAATACTGTCTGTAATAGTTAGAATATTAATTTAATTTTGAAAGTTTAAAATTTTTTAAAAACTTCAAAACAAATTATGACATTTATTTATTTTATTGATTTATATGTTAATTATCAGTAATAATTATGATATATTTATAAAAGAGAAAATCATATTCAGAATGATTTTAGTTTTTTTTACCCTCAAGTATTTATTTTAGGACTTTTTTCGAATCACTTTCATTTTAAAAGGAAATTTTGATTGCAGAATAATATGGTAATAAATAAGGCTTATAAAATCGTTAATCTAATTTCTGACATAAATCGCACACCAATTTGTGGATAAAATAGATTTTCCATTTTCTTTCATCGATTTTAGTTCTGAATTAGGTTTAGGTGGTTCTACGCCTTCTGAAACTTCAAATTCGGTTCCATCAAAACGTACTTATTTGTGTGGTTAATTGTTATTTCATGGGTTCGACAATAAATATATTTTATTAATAATGACTCGTTTTATGCTAATTTAATAGAGGATGATTCTTTTTCAATAACTTTATTTAAAATATGACATAAATTTTATCTAAATTTTTTAATAGTTCAGACTCTGTCGTACCAATTAAAACAATACAGGAATTTTGAGAGCACTTGTTTTGATAGATAGTGTCTAAAAAAGAGTATGAGTAAAACGGTCACTTTTACCCAAAAAATTCATTATTCCTCAAACGTTTTATCGATTGACCATTCATTTGTATATAATTGCAAACATGTTATTACTTATAGCTTATAAACTATTACAATCTTAATATTATTCGGAAACATTTACATGAAAATTGAAAATTTTTGGATTACAATAAGTTATTAATGAAACATTTAATTGAATTATTTGCATAATTAAACATAGATTATTTTTTCAGTTTAAACCATTTAGCGAAGTCATATTTCTATGAAAACGTTGGAAAATTTTAAAAAAGTAAAGTACTTTAATGTTATATAAAATAATATTTTTCTCTTTGGAAATAATAAGATTATAATAATAGACCAACAGATTACAAACATTTTGGGGTAGCGATCCTAACTGTGACAAACCAACTTTAAAATAAGTTCAAGATGTAATAAATGAAGCAATTAGCTCTGAAATTTATTATAATCTGGATTAAAATCCTTTGTGTTAAATATACCCATACAGTTATTATAAATAATGCGTATATAAACCCATAAGTTATTACATTTCGAAATAGATTGACAGTTAAAAGCAATTTATGGCCAAAATGTTTATCTAGATTTGCATAAATCTTTGTAACAAAAATTTGGTAACAATTGCTTGAATCATCATCAATATCGGTACAATTTGAGTAAGAGATTTCAACTATCGATTGTGTAACCAATGATAGAATAGTAACGGTTGCGGAAGCATTAAAAGATGAATATAAATGTGTTTTATTGAAAGAGAATTTCCTCACATTGGTTATTGTATCTCGAAATGTGTTCTATAAATGTTTAAAATTTAAATTTAAATCACGCAAAAAAATTAATTGCGTTTAGTGTGACCAACTCTATTAAGTCGATTCATGTAAATTTTCAAGTTGAAAAGTGTAAAAAATTCCTGGACTTTCCTGGAAAAAACTTTATATATTGTCGCACTAGTTGCATTCACACATTCAAATCTGACAAAACGTTGCTCTATAGATTACCACATGAGTTGTTTTATATGAAAACCAGAGCGTTGTATTTAGTTCCGCATTTCTTGCCAATAAAATTGCATCGATGTATTCTTTTTAAGATATAAATTACAAAATAGAATAAAACATTTAATTGGCTCAATCTGATAAAAGCTATTTGCTAGTTAAGTAATTTTGAAAGACTATGTAACACTAGGCTTGTGTCACACCAAAGTTAGGGACACAGTGCGACTTATGTTGCCAATCAGGCCAACTTTCGGATGTTACACATTAAATTTAAATAATTGAAACTTTGTAAATAATTCTAAATAATACTTTTAATAAATGTAAAGGTCAAATAAGAGCACTTGAATTACAAAATAAATCAAATAAAACTTTATAAAAATAAGTAAACGCAAATATCTATTAATTAAATGTATGAATCGGAGGTAAGTATGAAATAGAAAGTAAGAAAAAAGCGAACACTTTGAGACCAAAAATTAGGAATTCAAGTTAACACTTTTGAGCCAAAAATAAGAATGAGGTCTTCAATGACGGTCTCTCGCATATAACATTGATCTTGACCTTCGACTTCGCTTAGGCGGAGGTCTCAATCCTTTTCGCGTGTACTCGATAGCTGTCGCCATCCCTTAAAACCTCTTTTGTTTGTGCCGCCGATTTCACTTGAAGTTTAAATAGAGCGATGCTATTTATAGCATCGCTTTCTCGAGAACAATAAAAATAATGGATTATAATAAGAAATATGTGTTGTTTAATAAAGTGCTCTCTTTTGTGGCGCCATTTCGTGTGCTGGCTGACCGTCGGTTTACAGACTATAATATACAATTATTAGACCGTTGTTAAGAAAAATAATTAAGAAAAGAAACAAATATAAATAATACTGTCTATAAATTAAAACTAAATTTTTGTTAACTTAAAAAACTTTGATGCAAACAGTATTTGAAAGATTGTCCACAAAAAATAGTTTTTGTCTTAGTTTAGCACTCGAACTGTGAAAATAAAAAATTTTAATGCGGCAGGTTATGAACATCACAGTTTAAACAAAATATTTTTCAGAAGATTGTTGTTAAACCTTTTCTTAAGTATAAATATTTAAATAAATATAAGTATAAATCGTGTAATTTTAAAATATACTTTAACCGTCATATTTTATTTTTCTTTCCAAGAAAGTTTTTATCTTGAAATTCTTTTTTAACATAATAACCCCTTTAATAACATAAAGCACACATTTTCCTAAAAAATCCTTCTAATAAAAAGCGACATCTCTACGGACATTGCAAATTGCAAATCCAAAATAGCTCATTGATTAAATCTAAGTGAACAAAATACAACTATTTTTAAAATTTTCTCGACAGTACGAAAACCCAACGGAATTCAACGATTATCTTTTTAAATTCAGGGGAAATAGCATATAAAATTGCAAATTATAGCAAAAAATAGAATTTATAGCATTTTTCATTAAAATTGGAAATTATAAATATGGCAAAAACATCATAATTTTATTTACCTCCAACTCATATAGAACTTAAAAGCTTATAACACCTGAAATAAAAAAGTAGAAAAAGCTATGCTTTTGAAGCTCTAATTATTACTGTAACGTTCAAAAAAATTTTAAGAATCACTATTAAATAAACTTTTATGAAAAACTAATAAAATTGATGGATTAATAGGTTTGAAATTTTCTAAATGTGAGCGAATCGAACCAGGAATTCCTAGTATTTCATTAAAATAATTTACTTAAGGTAATTTTTTATATCACTGAAGCATTTACAAACTATGAATTGTACCTTTAGCTCCAAAAAATAGTTAAAATTTCCTCCATAAAATTTAATAAAGTAATCGCTAATATTTTGCGCTATAACCGAAAATCTATTCTCAGTAAGAAATTTATTTTCTCCGCTTACGATACAAATAGCTGTGAATTTTGCGGTCTCAGTCAACTCATTTGTGTAAACAACAATTTCTTGAGACAACTATGTATTTAAATTATAAATCGTAATAAATACTTGGAAAAATATATTAATTAAATTTTATGGTTAATACATTTTACGTTACTTTAGAAAAGTAAGAATGCTTTATTTATATTTCGAAAACTATAATTTAATTATGGGATTTTTACCTGTTGTATTTAAATGATAATTTTTCATATACATGTTCAAATAAAGTAATTTCATTAAAAAACAAAAATTTATATAATATTTTATTTAAACAAAACTTTAAATTTCTTTAATATTTTTAAAAATGATCATAAAATCGCACAGAACAGAAAATTTCTTATATTTATCCAACTTAATAGTTGTATTGTTCAAGTTCTACTTTTATAATTTCACATGATCATCACTTTCGCTTCATAGAAATACAAAGTGATCTAAAAATATATAAAATAACTTTTACAGAATCCTGTCGTATGTGATGTTATCTTTGTAAGATAAAAACATTTTTGTTTCTACAACCTTTATTTATCAATACGCCTACACTTTAAAATAATAACTATCGCACAATTACTAAAATATATCTAAAAATAATAATTAATAAATTTAACTATAAAACTACTTTAAAAAAGTAATGATTAATATTTATTTCATGATGCAAGCGTGTGTACATTAACAAACATTTCATATAAATTAGTAAACTGTGTGAAAATTTGAGCTACATGTGTATAGTAATAGAGATTAGGTTTAGAATTATTGATAGTTATTACAAAACATGAAAGTAATATGACGCACGGAATTGGCTTATCATTGAAACATCATTTGTTAAATTTCTCATAAAATTACTATATAAAGTAGAAACTAAATCCTATTATTGCTGCAAATATAAAACGCAAAACATGTTTAATTTAGCTAAAGTATTAGTTTTATTCTGTATTGTTTTGCAATGCATGTCCGAAACACTAGTATTGAAAAATGAGTTGTCGGATGAGGCAAAGATAATAGCGATCGGTAGTGTGGAAAAGGATTTGTTACTAAAGCATAACTACAGTGTTGTGGCGCAAACACTTGCCGATGATTTTAGTAAAATTTACGGCGGAAAGTGGACGAGTTTTGTTGGACAAAGAGGTTTGTTAAAACCACAATTAAAACTTAAATTAATTAATTTGAGATGATTGCTATATTAATTAATCAAAGCTATAGCTATTGATATTGATTTTATAGTTCTTAATAAATTATTGCATAGACTTTATCGAAGGCATAATGCCTGCAATAAACGCTGCACCGAATACAACGCTATGGTTTGCGTACAACACAACTCATGTGCTACTATTTAAATCAAATCAGTGTGGGTAATAAATACTTCTACTAAATATTAGTTTGAAAAAAAAATTTAGTTACTATGCAATTGTATTCATAGAATTTATTTTTAGATTCAATTTAAACACATTATAAATGATGCGAGGAAATCCGATTTCCACAAATCTTTTTTCGCGTCAACATTTAACGCAACCGCAACCGAGACCATTCTTTCGTATATTAAACAATCAATAGCCGAAGGTTCAGACATAAATTGCACCACTTTTAACATAGACCACGTCTGGAATGCAAACAGTTGCTTATTTAATCTTAACGTGAAAATCTACACAAAACTAGCAAAGGATTTCGGGAATACAGTGTTTGTGTCAGTAGATATCCTCGGTTATGGAAGCTCCCTATTATATGGTTTCAAAAATCAATTACTCGTTGTTTATAATAATCTACTTGAGATTTTAATCAAAGAGATTTAAAATTTATGAACAGTTTCTGTAGATTACTTTTGTTATCAGTATGAGATAGTAAATGTTAAGATTTAATTAAAATTTTTAAAAAATTAAACTTTTACACTCGTGAATATTCTCATCATAAATTATCATAGTAATAAAATATGAAAATAATTAACAATAGAACTTTCAATCAAGTGATTTGTTTACAAGAAAATCCTTAAAGAATATAATTAAAGAATTTTTTTACTTTTAACCAGAATAACTACAAACCTATATATTAAGTTTATGTACAAGAAATAATACCATAAACAGCATATTAGTATTTTCACAATGTGCGTTCGTTATTATATAAACAGAAGTAATTTAACCTTATGGTGCTATTCATGCTAATAAATCAGAAAAAAGGAATAATAATATCAAAATCGAAAAATACAGGAATTTATTTTGAAATACAAGAGTTTAAGCAAAGAAATATTATTATTATTATTTGTATTATTAATAATAATTTTTATACCTTTTTGTTATGAATTTTTATATTTATTTTTATATTGATTTGAATGTGTAATTACAATGCTCACATCATAAGCAAGTTGTAAAATATTCATTGATCAAAGAAAAACAAAGAAATTTATTTTTGTCAAAGAATTTATTGAAAATATTGAATTATTTCTTAAATAAACTATAAAATATTAATTTTTAAAAATTTTCTACAATAATTTGAGATTAAATCCAATCAAACGTTGAGAATTAAAAGAAAATGAACATAAAATATAATTTTAATAATTAGTTTTATTTGTTTATAAGGCATTTTTTGAGCAAATTTTCTATTTTAAAAAAACGAGTTTTTAAAAAGTACGAAAAAAGCATAAATTTTACATAAATATAAAATAGATTTAAATTGATTAAAAATAGTTAAATCTTTATAAGGCTCACATTATTTAAATTTATTGCAAATAATTTATTATATAATGAATTACTGATACCTATAACGATTTTGTTATAAAGTAATGTTGTTAATAATAATTTTAAGTTCCGGGAGGTTTTAACGTCCAAGTCTTACATAAGCCGGGAGCCTTGAGAAAACTATCAATTCCGGGAGACTACCGGTCAAACCGGGAGGGTTGGTCACGCTAATGCGTGATGTGATTGTTTTGCTTCCTTACTAGCATTAATTGTTTATCTTAATAAGCAAACCTAACAACAAATATATGAAACTAAAACAAGTAATTATAGTACAAAGCAAGACATAATAGTTTTGTGCGATTGTTTATCTTTTGTGCTGTGATAAGAAATATAATTTTTTGAATTGTAGTTTTACTGATTATTACTACGAGCATGATCTTGAAGTCACGTAATTCACATTCACTATTCTCTATTATAAATAAAAGCTAGCTTTTTTGACAAAATATTATTTTTGAATTTAAAAATAAACTAAATATGCATTTAATTTATGCGTTTGTAGTGTTTTGCAGATTGTCTATATGTTTAGGCCAGGAATTTGTTGTCTACACTAATGAGTTGACGTAACAAAATACGTTGCATTCGGTATACTGTCCGCTGACTACCAATTACTCGCTGAGCAGGATTACTCGGGTATCGCGCAAAACATAAGCGATCACTTTAATAAAACCTATGGTGGAAGATGGAGATGTTTTGTTGGAACAAATGGTAAAAATATGAGTAACAAATCATTATTTAATAAAGAGTGGATTTAAGCATAAAAATAGATAAATATGAAAGTATATTATGTGAAAAATTAGAAAAAAGAATATTCATTTATTCTTTGTCATATATTAGATATGAATAAATTTTTAAGTTATATTTACTTATTTTAGCAAAAAATTCATCGATATTTTATAAATTCTGTGCTGCCAAGTGGTCAGCTTCTTTCAGCTAATTTTTAAAATTTTTTATCATTGATTTGAAAATGTTTTTTGTCATCTAATTGAAGCTATTTTTCTAAATATTTTACTTATTGTCATGGTAATTAGGGTATACAAATGAGTTTACTTATCATGAATATTTTAATGGAGAAACAAGCCTATTTTATAGGTTATGGCTCGGTCTGATTAAAAAATTTAGACTTATTATTTCTTTCAGTCTTTAAGCCCCATCCTTATTCTGCTTATAAAACAATTCATCAAAATTTAAATGACGTCATAAAAAAACCAGTAAAAAACACGCACTACACTACTACATATAGCCGTTCAAATAGCTTTTGTTTACATTTCTCGAGCTCTAATGCTAATGGGTGTTCAAACTATATCTAC
>JAQIVF010001198.1:0-15289 GCA_034698365.1 Steganacarus magnus
TGCGTCTCTTTCTTTCCATTCGCGCGCTTATAATATATATATATTTTCGTGCCTTGAATTGTGATTATATTTTGTTTTAATTAATTATATAACTCCTATCCTAAGAATAAGATTCGAAGTGTTTTAACATATTTTTAATGAAATTCATTGGATATATTAAATTACAAATATATATGGAGATTTAGATCAGGGAAAAGCGCGCGAAGCTTAGGTGGGACACGACGGTAGGCCACCTCCTCGTTGGTGTGTCTCGGGTAACGCTAAGAGCCTACCAATTTTTAATTTTTCTGGTATTTAATTTATTCACTTTATTTCAACCATATATTATTAGCTTACTCCGAAAATTTCGGTTCTATTGAAAATTAAGAAACATTTTGTAACCCAATTTTTATATTTGGATGAATTTTCTCTCAATTTTCTTAACTAAAAGAACATTTCATGTTTAGAAAAATTCATATAAGTTAATGTTAGACTCCAATATTCGCAAAAATTTAAGGTTCGACCCCTACTGAGGTCCTTATGCAATTTCAAAGCCTGAATTTGTTTGGACCCGACAAGTTTTTAGTCAGATTGAAGTCTAAATTAATTTAATAAACTCACGCGTTATAACTCACGCTTGAAAAATCCGGACATTTTTATATTTAATATAGTTTTATAAAAATAATAATTAAAAATTAAAATATGTTTTATTTTGAAAATATATTATTTAATTAATTTAAAATAACTTAATTAGTAATAGATAAAAAATTATTATATGGTGCTTTTATAACTTGAATTTTAAGGACCCAAAGGAGGTTTGGCAGGTGTTACGTTATATTTTTTATAAATTAAAACTAATTTTAAAATCATCTCTAGTTTCATCACAATTATCCATTGAATTGCAAATTAGACCAAAAAAAATTTAATCTGGGTCCGATTTGTGTAACTTAATTAGTTTAAAACTTGGGTCAGTTTTAGTTTTAAGTGAAAAAATGAGGGTGAACTATAATTAATACTTCAGTCTTAAATATTTATCGATAATTAAAAAAATTAATAAAATTATTATTTAACTTTCAATTTTGTCCGGATTTTTCAAGGCACACGTTATTAACCTTGATTTAACAGTCAAAATTTATTAGAATAACTATAAGTGAAAATTTAATTTTATTACATTAAGTGAGAATTTAAAAATTTAGATGAATACTAAATTTTATTTTTGTTTTCTTTTCAGACTGCTAGTACTTTGAGTTCTTTCAACAAATTTTTTTTGTGACTTTTTTGAATGGATAGCAAAGCTCATCGGATTTTAACAATTTTTCTTCGATGTGCGAATTGCCATATTCTTTGGAAAAATAACATTAATAGCATGAATTAAAATTGTATAAATTTACATTTTTTATAAATCGAGTTAAAATGACTTTTTCCATATCATATGAGTTTATATAACATATATCAGTGGTTTTCAAACTTTTTTGGTTCGCGGCCCTACTTTTAAAAAACTAGTCAGATTTTAATTTTAGGGATAATATTAGTTACTGTTGAATTAATTGGGTAATTCCTAACTAAAACCTTGTTTCAGTATGAAATATTGAGTTATATGTTTATTTTAAAATAAAAGCAGTCAAAGGAATAAAAATAATTGATACGGATTATTAAACATAACTAAAAGCTATTCCGATAGATAGTAATAAATATAAAATTTCTTAATTTATATCGCGACCCATCATTAATGTTAATTCTCTCACTAAGTGCGACCCAAATATTTTATTTTGAAAACCTCTGACATAAATTATATTCTTTTAATTGTAAAATAAGAGAAAATAGCAAATGCTATTATTTTGTAACTCTTAACATAAGCTTTAAAATCAATCTTCGTTTTCATTTAAATACTAAAAAAGATAACGCACAATTCAAAATATCTGTGATAAATGATTATAAGAAATTTTTTAGAGTTTTAAGTTCAATTATAACTATTAGCGGTACGATTTGTAACAGAAAAGAAATGTAAATTATTTTCTTTTTAATAACATAATAAAATTTTTATTTCTATGCCACTCTCTAATTCTCTCGCCAATGGATGCCAACAAAGAGCAATAAGATGAGAAGATTTTTAAATAATTTATTATTTATGTCATAATTGGAGCGATTATAAATCACATGAATACAAATTGAAGGCATTCACCAATTTTTCAATTATTATATAATGTAACAGAATTTTTTCTGCAGCTCGCATTCATTCCACAATTCTGGATATACAGAGTTAATGGATTGGAAAATTTATTGTAAATGTAAGATATGTTTCATTCTTTTTATTGCAACTTTTTATACATCATTCTTACATTTGGTTTTTTGGATTGTATCCGTGAATATATAAAGATTCTTCTATAAGTTATTAATGATTTGAAAAAAGGAGAAAAAAAACGAATCGATTCTCTAACACTACGTGATGCACACTAGAATTTTGTGTGCACTGTATGTGTGAGTCACAAAAATAGTGAAATAGTGGCACATATAATATATATATATATATATATACATAGCATAGAGTCTTCTATTCGAGTCAATAGGATAATATGCACTGTCAAACGAGATGGATTGAGAATGGGTGAGATGATAAGGTTTGTTTTGCGAGATTTAATTTTAAATCCTGACGTTACACTACACCACCGGAATTCTTATATTTTTATGCGGTTCTGTGTGACTGTTGTGCAAAGTTTCCACATTTTTTGGTTCTAGTTTGAGGTTTTGCATTAATGTAAGCAATTTTTAAAAAAAATCTATATTATGCCATAATTCACAGAAAATTGAAGATAAGTATATTTATTTATATAAATATATAGATGTAAAATGAATTAAATCATACATTAAGTTTCTCATAGAAATTTTATCTTTTAGCCATTTATTGTGAAATAATGTAAATTTATTAAATAATTAATTGTGAAAATAAAAATAAAAATAAAAAATCATTTGTTACACCATTCGTTACAATTTTGAGTCATAATTTATGTCTGTTACGAAACTCGTTATTTCATAGCACTTTAGAAAAACCGCATTTAACTTATAAACTTTTAAAAGATATATTCAATGTTATCATTCCGGAATTTTCTCTTTTCCTGGTTCTACAAAGACGAATGGTATGAAATGGAAAATCAATAAAAACTAGAGATCATTTTTAAAATTGAATTTTATTTCGTTAGCGCATACACTAAAGAATTATTTCTATCCACTTATATAGAAAAACCCACAAAAATTTTTTATTCCTAACTATTTTATTAAATTCCTGCACACAAGAAATGAAACTAATAAAAAGACTTATATTCTTATCACAATAATAATAATAAAACTAAATATCTAAAAAAACCGCGATTATTTGAAAAAATATATGTATTTGGTTCACCATTGACTTATACTGTATAAGCCTTTTATAAATATATATGATCGTCAAAATCAATCATTAATAATATATCAATTTAGGAAAACATGTTTTAATAGTTTTTTAATTTAGTAAACTGACGTTTTATATCAGCGAAAAAAAAATGTTGCAACATATAAGAGAAAAATATTTTTTGTTACTTTTGACGTCAATTACTTTTTCAAGCTGTGGTCCATTTACTATCAATTGTATAACTGTATTGATATATCACATAATTTTATTGATTGCGGATCGCAGTCAGTAATCTTTAGTTTAATAGAATTTATCAAAAGTAATGTCACAAAGATATATCATATATATATCTAAGTTATACTGTTATGCCCGTTATTATAACTTTTTCGTTTGGATCGACGAGCGAATAAATTTCGTTAAAACAGTGTAATTTCATTAATTCACTACCAATTTCGGGCACACTGTTCTCAGTTTAATTGAAACACTACATCAAAATTAAAGCGCTTACAGTGTAATATAAAATACTTGCACTTTTAGTCTATTAATATTTATATAGTACTGCGCACTTAATTCACTTTTCTTTATAATAATTTTTTATCGGCAAAATATAATTTTTCTTTTTTAAAAGTGGAACGATTTTCTTTTTGTTATTTTTAAAATTCAATATCCGTAACAATTAGTTTTGTTTTGACAAAATAATTTCAGTTTTGTTCAGTTTTGCTACTAATCATGCGAACTCCGCTACACTTAATTAAAGTTTTATACAATAATAAGTTTATCTCCGAAAACAAAATTAATTACTAACAATATTCAAAGTATAAATTAAATGTTTGAATAAATTAATGGTTAGACTAACGTTAGTATGTTTATAGCAAACAACTGAGAGCAGCACACAAGAGAAAGAAGAGAAAATTTTGTTTCTTAATAATCTGAAACGTTTGTGCTGTGTGTTTAAAACGTGACACTATTTTATTCTTCGGGATTTCATTTTGCTCTTTTTTGTGCAAATGATTAATGATTGTTGGCCTTAAAGACATTTTACGTTTAAATGATTTTTCCTTTACTTTAACATTGATGAGTAGCGCTTTTTTTCGTTACTACTTTACTAAAGGCACTGCGATAATAAACTAATATTAAGTCTTGCTGTTTTCAAACTCAATAACTTATTCTAATTTAAAGTTTTTACTGTTTAAAAAAGTTGTGCGAAATTTTTCTCTCTCTCTCTCTCTCTCTCTCTCTCTCTCTCTCTCTCTTTAAGCGCTATTACTTGTATTTACTTTTCTATGAGAGATTGTGTGTTATGTAAAGAAAGAGAGAGAGAGATTAACTTATTTTTTAATTTATTTAAAGTTTGCTAATAACGTAGTATTAAGTTATTTAAAAAGAAAATGCAAGATTTATTATTATCAGACATATATTGTTGAAAAACATTATTTGAAATAGTTTTACATATTTTTTGCAAAAATAACATAATCCTTGAAAATGCAAGAATTTATTACGTAAATTACTAACATTTGAACTCAAATTAGTTACGAACTTCTTATTTTTATTACTAATTAATTTAACCAAAATAAAAAGAATTAAATATGTTTAGAAAATCTCTTTCGCACAAATTGGATTCAATCTGATTACAAATTGCAAACTGGCAGTACCTGTGATTATTGTTGAAAAATATCTCAATTTAAATAGTATAATGCGATGTTTGTCTTAAGAGATCATGTATGTAAAAAATATATATAAATTCTCGCTATTATAATAAGCACATCACAAAAATATGCACAATATTACGAGTTTAAAAAGAATACTAAAATTTGAATAACAATCCAAAATATTGAACATCTATAAAGTTATATCGTTTTCAAATTATAAGCTTTCGCTTTTTTACAATGTATTTTATTAGATAAAGGCTTACTCACTAAATAAGTGGATCTTATTTGATCATCAATTTATATTAAGCCAGGGCTACTATAGAAGCGGCACAGCAATACTGGAAAATCCTTTGCACACACTAAATGCGTGTTTTAATCATTTTGATAAGTTTGACTGTTTTTGAGTGTAACAACAAAAAGGAGTTGCATCGCGAGCAGCAGCGAAAAAAATTCATACTATTAATTTTGTGCATTGTTAATCAGTATAAAACAGCGAGAAAAATAAGAAAAATTTCTATTATTTTTATTTTTTTGTTTCTCTTGTGTTTCTTCTTCTTTTCCAATCAGTTTTAAATAGTAATGCGATAGTTTTAGCTTAGCTTTTGGAAAAACTAGTTAGGATTAATTGTTCCCTTTACTTAGTGCATTCTTTTTTCCGTAGATAGCATTAGATAATTATAGCGTAACTCTCGAAGTTCTTTATCATATTAATGGATAGAATGTAATGAGCCATTTGTGCCCAAATGGGAAATAGTTAAATGAGCTGAAAATAATCTTAATTTGTATTAAACTAGTTTTTCACTTTTTCCCGAACTTATTATTCGGTAAGATTTTATTTAATTTATGAAAATAGTATTAACTTAGTATTACATTTGTGCTCCTATTATAGAGAATAAATATTCAAAAATATGATACACCGACATTTGATTTTTTTTTTACTTTCTAGTCATTCTTTGTAATAAAAATTTCAAATTATTTCCATAATTTTAATTAATAATTTATTACACGTCACACAAATTGTTCTTTAAGTTTTGAATTTAACCAGATTTTAAATTTCATTTTCCAGTGTGCACAGCCTTCAATCAATGATTTTTAGCCAAAAAAACTCGAATTTTATTAAAGTCAATGATGAATTAATATTTATATATAAATGATGTTTTTATATTGGATTACACTATGTTTTTTCTGCGCCGCAATATAGAAAAATGATTATAATTTATTCTACAAAATAAACACTTTCGAAAAGAAAATATATATATTATAGTAAAATATTAATAATATTTTATAGAAGAAAAAAATACGCACGTCTCTCATCTCAAGGTTGAAAAAAAATTTTTTGAAGCGACAAAAAACTTATACATATCTTAAAAATTTAGTCTGCATTTGGGGGCATATATTCGCTATCTTTCAAAAAAGTGTCAAACTATTCCATGCGTTCGCCTGTCAGCTACACCTGCTATATCAACATCATTGTAAATGAAATCAGTGATCATTTTTTCTCCGTTTACTTCAATTTCTCATTTTCTTTGACGTTACTTGACTCAAGTTATTGACTCTACACAATATTTATTTGTTAAAACATATTGCTTTTACGATATCACTATTAAGTTTTTTTTTGTCTTTTCATGTGTTTGAGCCACGAAAATAACTGCGCAAAAAGATAGTGCGAGAGAGAGAGAGAGGGAGAGAGAGAGAGAGAGAGAGCAGACAATAAAATGGCACACATTTGTCAAGTGAGAGCCAAAGTGTTTTAAATAAATAAAAAGAAAAGATGATTTCGTGCCCCTATATTGACTATAAACTGCTTTTTGAAATTAGATTTAATTTTTTTTTCTTATTTTCGCAATTTTAAATTGCGGAGAAAGCGTACGAAGAAAATGAAATCTAATATATTTATATATTTGTAAATGAAAGTCAAAGAAATGTCACTGCTATTGCGAAAATGCTGGTAATAAAAAACTTAAAGAAGTTACGCATACATCAATGCTTAACACAGATTAATGATTATTATTTTCCGGGTTTTATTTATATACTGTTAGAGAATCAGTTTTAAAATCACATTAATAAAAAAATTTATATCATTTATTTTAATTAATTTTTCTATGATATACCAATTTTATATATATCAATGTAAAAGAAAATAATTTAATTTCGGAACTTTTTTTCAAAATAAATGAATATCCGTTTTTTATAATAATTTTTTATTCACATGATATAAAGCAGAAATTATTGTTATATTTATTATTAATTTTCAGTATAATAGCATTTTCTTTCAGTGCTGAAGTATATCATTCATAAAAATAAAAATTCATTGACGAAAAAGTCATACTTTTTCATAAGACTCTAGTTATCTTTTGCCGTCTATTTATATCCCGCTCTCTTTTATTGTGCAAACCTTTTCAAAACCTCAGTTTGCTTTCACTGAACGAAGAAAACAAGTGCTCACTCCCTAAATGACTCTTTGCCGCAAAACTCATCAGTTAGATATTTGCAGACAATACTCGAGTTATAGAGTCCGCAGCACACTTCAAATTAAATAAAGTTTTGCTTTCATATATATCTATCTCTCTATATATAAAAAACATCTATAAAAAGTAACTTAATTTGAAAAATATAATGCTATCGATTATTTACGTGTTTTTCGATGGAAAAAATTGCATTCAATTTAAGAAAAAAATCTCTAATACTTTGTGTGTGCACTGTTATTCGCTGTCTGTTAGCACGAAAAGCTAATTTCAGAGTTTTATCAATTTTTAATGGCTGCAAAATTGTATTCTCGAGATTTTCTTTTATTATTGATTTTATGCGTCACTTATTCTCTGTTTATAATGCTATCGGTTTTTTTTCTTTCAATTATTGCAATTATACTGCAGAAAGCGTTAATTATCAAACTGTTTTGCTCATATAAGTATTTTTATTGGTTGTTTATTCGCGTACTGTTGAGTGCTAATAGTATTTCCAAGTAATTTTGTCTTATTAATAGATTTAGCTCTTAATATAAGAGATTAGCGAACAAAAACAATAGCAGACTAAACTGTATGGCTTATTATTCAACAATGCATTGCGACACAAGTAAAGACCTATATGTTAAGAATTTTACTTCACTCTATCCTCACTCTCTTCTCTGTTCTCTGTTGTGTTCGCATATGCATTCAATCTATTTAACACTTGTAGTTCTCAGTAACATTCCCATGTGAATGTTAGGCACATTAGTTGGCAAATGAGCTAACTATGTAACATACATCGTAAAACTTGTGCGTCAGGCGAACGTAAAATGTAAGTAAACGCCGAATTAAAGGTATGGGATTGCAAAACGCTGTTCCAGAAAGTAAAACAGCATTGTTGGCGAAAAATATTTTAGACTACTCTAGAATTTTTTAATGGTGAGAGATTTCGGAGCGCTTTTACCGATTTTTACTCTCCAAATGTAATGCGTGTTATAAATATAATGACAAATGTCTAAAGTTAACGGCTATTATGCAAATAAATTAAGTTCTTCAATGTATTTGCCGATAAACTTTTCTAAACTTTTGTTTATTACCAAAGATTAGTTGTTGGATCCGAAGTTTTATCAAATGTCAAGTTTTGCTCTCTCGGTGGAGTTCTATTTGCGAAAAGTGTTCTAGTCTTCTAGTGTTCTAGTGTTCTAGTCTGCCATAGTTGTGCCATAGTGAGTGTTGTCTAAATCGATCGAACAATAAATTCTATCACCACAAAACTGAACAAACAGTAAGTATTGGTAGTTGTGTTACTTTGGTATCTTCAAAGAATGACTGCATCGCAAGTAGCATCCAAGCAAACTGGCGATATGGGCAAGACTTGTAAACCCCTAAGGCTGCCTTAATGCTTATCTATCAGTGGCAGTGTTAAACCCATAGCGGATTACTGAGACTTGAATTTACTGAATGCCAATAAGGCATAACTCACGGTATACTAAATCAAGAATCATATCCCTGGATATTCTGCGCGCACAACACAACCAAACCAATGCAGTGTTAGCGCCTAATTTTGTTTTAGCAACACTTGATCCAAACCGAATTTCGAATGTTGATGTCTGAGATTTGCTAATATATAAAGTTATGAGAAGTAATATATGAGAAATAGATCTTTTTTGTGTCGTCTATCACTGTCAACGAAATGTCGAACGAAAAAAAAATTGCGCGAAGACCCATCACCAGAAAGAAACACAGTTAAAAGCAGAAATAAAAATTGGGCAAAACGTGATTTTATCGTCTCTTTAGAAAAAAAATTCATAAAAGAAAGATACGATCGGAAATACATGGCAGATCTATAATAATAATTCGGTAGCCATTGCTTTGAGTAGCATTAGTCATATGCCGCTGTTACGCGATTTCACAAACTTTTTCTGCTAAATGGCCAAATTCACGCCTGTCATTGTAGCTGATGTCACATTTGCCAATTCGTTTGCAATATAACTGCTAATACTAACGAAAACTATTTGAAATGATTACATTCGGTTAATGTATTTGATTCGAGAGTTAGAAATGAACTATAGTTTTCGCACTACTTTTCGTTTTTCGTTCACTTGTAATCTTTATATTAAAGTAATGCCTTTGATATATCTATTATATATAGTGTTTGCCAGTGAGGAGAGGAGAGAGAGAGAGACTTCAAACATAATACTACTTAGTTATTACATTAAACATTTATTAGATTTTTCTTTTAAATAATATATGCATTGAAGAAACGGAACAGATAATTACAAATCAAAAATGTTTCAGTTTCAGGCACACTAACAGTATAATTTCGCTGTTTTTGAACTCAAATAGATATATTTATCGTAATATATCTTTATCACTGAAAATGTCTGATTATAATATCGTTTTGATATGCGATTCTTAATGACGTTATAATAGAGTGGAATCGCAATTAGAATCGTAAAACTATAAATAGTTTTCATACAACTTTAATATTACTAACTCACAATTTCGTGGAAATAGGAATCATATATAGTTTCAGAAAAACGCGAGCTCATGGATTCTATTATGTCCGTCTCTTGAGTATGAATTTCCGTCCACATTATTGATTTGTGTACTAAAACAAGAAAGTTTACAATGAGCTCACATTGAGTTTGAGATAGAGATAGTAGTCATCAAAAATATATGCTCCACTTCCACAGAAGTAAGTAACCACTTTCGAGAAGTAATCAAACCAATCCAATTCATATAAAATATATAAACTTTAAAATTGACTACAATTCCACTCCATTATTAGAATTACTATCTCTAGTTTGAGATTAAATAAAATACTTAACACTGGAAAATATATTGATATTGAAAATAATAAAACCGTCGAAGTGTTAAAAATAAAAAAATAACTCACTGTGTAATGAAAACAATAAAAAATTGGTTTTCTAATGAAAGTGGGGGCAAAAAAACAAGTTGTTTTTAGAAAATACTAAAAACAATAACAACAAAAATTGAACACTACTTCATTTGACTATATTACTGAACAAATAAAAGCAAAAAAAGAGGTTCAACAAAGTAATTCATTTCCCCATTGAATGTCTGCATAACAATAAGCGATTCGTTTGATTGTAGGCACAGCACAGCACAGCACAGCACTGTTCAGTACTCTCTGCCAAATTCATGAATGCATCCAATAAACCAATA
Organism: Steganacarus magnus; assembly: GCA_034698365.1. Lineage (NCBI taxonomy): Eukaryota > Metazoa > Arthropoda > Arachnida > Sarcoptiformes > Steganacaridae > Steganacarus > Steganacarus magnus. Next base: position 10,647 of record JAQIVF010001198.1, read on the forward strand.
TTTGGCTGTCAATTGAATAGAATATAAAGTTATTCGTAATGAATTCTCTTCTGCCTCCTTCTACTGTTCGAGAGACCTTTTACTGACTTAAAGAATAATCTTCAACAATGAATGTCATATTATGAACTCCACTATTTGTAATTAAGTTTACCCAAATTCTTTTCATAAGGAGATCATATAAGAATATTCATTCAACTAGAATAGTCTTAATCAGTGATGCAGAATAGTTATAGCGTTTGCCGCATCAAAAATTCAGCTCAAAATCACACACACATCGCATCGTGATTTCAATCCATTTACATTTCGCATATCATTATCGCATTATTATATAATGCAAATGTGCTCAACTGGTGTCATTACTCGCTCGATGTTCTGACCGAAAAAAATAAGAATCCGAAAATTGTGTTCAGTATTTCGATTTGGAAATTTTTTTGTTTGTGACTAACAATAATAAGCACAAAACGCCGCGTTTGCATAGTAACCGCAGCAGTAGACATTCAGCCACTTTCATTTTGGTTGGAAACATATTAAGTACGCGGCACAATGATTTTATTAATTATTTAAATTAATTAGTGTGCATATGCCTCGATGATAATCTCGGAGGCAAACACACTCACACACTCGCACGAACCACCACTCAAAACCTCAAACTCGTAATAATATATGATCGCCGAAAATTGATCGATATTTATTCGACATAACTGGCCTCTTTGTGTGTGTGTGTGTGTGTGTCTGCTAAGAAAAATGTCGCAAAGTTTATAAGATCTCATTTTCGCAGAAAGCATAGTTAAGAAAAAAATTTCTGAAAAGAAAACTGCAATCTATTTTTTTTCTAGAAATAAGAGTAATATCTAACACACCGTACCGCACAATATTAGTTTTGAACATAATCGAAAGCCGTACACAATAGAACGCAGCAAAAAATTTTTTTCATTTCAAAAGTTTTGACCCTTAATGATCAAATTTGTTATAGAATTTAGCGAACTTTTCGCACAAAAGCGATACAATAAAAGAAATAATTTTTTTGCACTCACTTTACTTTAGAAACTCGCGAAGAAACAAACTAATTTTTGTATGTGTCTTTAAGTAAACTCTTTAATACTTTATTTCATATAATGCTTTAGAATTTTTTTAATACTTCGGTATATCATTTATTGTAAAAAAAATTCTCTTATCATTAAATTACTTGAAGTGTTTTTTGCAAGTTTTTTTTCTCCCTAATACTCATAATTCTTCGAATAACTCGTAGATTTTTATTATAATTCAGCGAAAACAATAAAATTATAACTCTAGACACTTGAGAAAAAAATACTTTAAAATATCAAAATCATTATTACACAATTGAAATCCTACTCTGAAAAGCATTTATTTTATGTGATAAACGTTTATCGCATTGAGTTGATCCGACATAAACAGTTAGTTGCTTAACGGACAACGAAGAGAGAGAAGAAAAAAAAATGATTACGCAAAAGTTTATGGTCAAGACAGACATTTGTTTATAAAGGAATTTCAGAAAAAAATCTCACTTTATCTCATATACCTTTATTCCATTTTCAGAAAAAAAATACTCGCGCGTTGTCTACTGGTAAGCTTTATAAAGACTATTTATATATTGGATTTTTTATTTTTGCGCAAAAATTCACCTTTAAGCTATCTATATTGGACTTTTTTCTTAAAGGAAACTACTTTTCAGACCATTCTCTGTTTAAAACGCACTTTTAGGGGTTTTAGACGTTTAAGAAACCATTTTTAAGCCTCTCATAAAAACTACAGTCGATAAACTAAGTTATTTTCGTCAATTTCTTTTTTTCTCGAAACTTTTTATTGCTTTTCGTTTGAAACTACTGTATAAACTTTATAAGTTTATACAGTAGTTTATTGTTTATTGTTTTTTAATGTAATTAATATTCAATTATAGAGAAAAATCTGTGGCAACAGCGACTAAAACGAATTTACTTTATTAACAAGTAAATTATGCAGTAAAAAACGAAGAAAATAAAAAATTAACTTTACTTATTTTCATTACCCCTTAACGCATTTAGAATTACACAGTTATAAGTTATAACCGAAAGTTATAACACGGTTAGTATTTTTTTTAGCTCACTTTGAAATTTTCCAAACAAAAGTGGTGCAGCGGCAGCAGATTATGGATTTAAAGCGTGTGTCTGGCGATGTTTGGCAGCTGCACACACGCATACACACGGTTTGAAATACTGTTACTGCTTGAAAACTAACAATGAATTTTACAGCTGTAAGTTTGAGCTTTGAACCGTATTAATTCGAGATAACGGTGAGCTATGTCTACACGTTTATGCTTATTTTAATGTGCAATAGATTCTCAAAAAAATATCGCAAAAATTGTTATCTAAATTACAAAAAATATGTTCACAAATCCATATCAATATTTATGAGTCATTGATTAATGATATATGGAGTATGTTTTGATTCAGGTTTGAATTCTTAATCTATTGTATTCAAGCTAATTATATAAATTTAATGCAAAATTCGGTAATTTTATTGAAACAACGTAACAGATATTTATTTAGTTTTGGGAACGAAAATTTATTTAATAGTATCTGCTTTCATTATTTTTATTATTATGTTACAGTATTATTATATTTAAATTTTAATGTAAAGAAAAGCACTTATATTAAACTATTTATAATGCACGGTATTTATGCTAAACTAATATTTTTAATAATTAAACTGAACTCATAAAACAGTGGTTGTTTCTGTGGCATTCAAGTAATTTTATCATTTATCAGTTTATTTTCTTGTTTCTCTCGTGTAAATATAATTTAGTAAAAGCGTAATTAATTTCTCGCGTCTAAATAATACTAATCGTTTTCAGAATAGCAATTTACAATTTTGATGTTAAAAAAACAAAACTTAATTATGTGCGCGAATATTGAGCGAGAGAAACGACACAAAATAGTAGTGAAACACACAACACACATCTCACAAACCTGGTTGGCGTACGAGTTTTCAATGGTGAAATTAAACCAAAACCGATACCTCGGGTTGGATATGTCAGGTCGAACAAACAGATCGTATTCAAATTCATTGATGCGGTCCACTCGACCTAAATTGCCTGTCGAGATAAAAATGAGTAAAGAATAAAAGTAATATTGATCTTAACAGTACGCACACATAAAAATATATGTATAAATATATATATTTATATATATACACACTAGTAAATCAATAACAAACTTATTCAATGAGTGACAACTTGGCTTTCAACAGAATAATAACGAGAATGTGTTTTATTTTATGCATGAAAGAGTTTTCAATCTTAGAAAATACTTGTTTCGCTAAAAAAATATATAATATAATATTCTACTTATATATGTTTAACCAATATTTACCATGGCTTTAGTTTTTTTTCTCTAACGTTACAATAATAATATATATATAAATGTTTTCAAAATAATGTTTAAATTTTTCGTTAATATTCAAGATGTCTTTTCAGTTTCTTTTATTTCAATGCGGTTTCAATATATATGTTTATGTTGAAACTCACCCGGAATTTTGAATCAAACCTCACTGGTGTCACTCAAATAAGATACTGCAGCGTAAAATTAAGGCTTGCGATGGAAAAGGTGAGACCATAGCAATCAATGGCAGATAAAAGGCAACAAAATTTAGTAGATTTATGCGCTTATGTTAATTGGTTAAATTGAAAACTAAATTCACTTTCGGTTAAATGCTTAATTATTTTATCTAATTTTAATTAATTTGCATCGAAGCGGGTCTTATATTCTAGGAAAAAGTTATTCGAAAAGTAATTATCTTAATATTAACTGAATTACATATGATTTACTTAATTTATAGTCATTATCCTTACAAATTCGTTCACTATTTTCTTTTATATAAATATTTATTTTATCGTAATACAGTCACTGGAAGTCTTGAATTAATTTTGTTATAAATAAATTTGTTATAACAAAGTATTAAATATTGTTATACTATGTTGTTGTATCCAAAATTCTAACTTTATTTAGTAATAAATTGTTGTTTAAGTTTGAGAAAATATGTGTGAGAACTTAGAAACGTGTCACTAATATAGTGTTATGTCGAAAATGGTTTTTCGATTTCTAATCAAATATGCTTGTAATAATTGATGGAAACATTAATCCCAAGAATAATCAAACTTTTAGGAAATCCTAATTTTTTTACATAATTCAGTAAATAATTATATTTATTTACTTCATATAATTTTTTGAGGTCGTTAATTATTGATGGCCTTCTGGTCAAATCTACCCAAAATAAAAATTAAACTTTATATCTCTTTGTAATTTCCGATTACTCTTTGATATATGCGAATGTTTTACTAATGCGTTAGAGCCATAGTTACACAATCTGGACCCCCTAGAAAATCGGGAAAACTTGACCTCCCTCCACGAAAATTCGAGATTTGAAAAATTGTCGTTTAAATCCGATGAGTTTTCGAAACCCCTATAATTTTTGGCCAAAATGAGAAAAAATTGTCATTAAAATCCGATGAGATTTAACCCCCCCCCCCTCTCTAAGAGGTTTGGAGCGAAGTGTAACTAAGGTTCGAAACTCATCACTAACTAACTTGCTCTTTCTCTTCTTGAAAATTGATTAAAGTCCCGATATATTGAACCCTCAGTCCCACA
>JAQIVF010001199.1:0-15286 GCA_034698365.1 Steganacarus magnus
GTTATTAATATAGATTTCTCGCTAATAGTAATCTTTGATGAAGTTTTATCATTTGATTCTGTAGTTGTCTTTGTTTCAGAATTTTTATCAAATCTTGTTCTAATTATCTTTTTCTTCTTTTTTACCAAATATTCTTTGTCTGAATCTTTTTCAGAATTTGTAATTTTAGTGATTGAACCATTACTAGATATTCCGTCTGTTGATTCAGTGGATAATCTGGTTGTTATTTCCTTTGAAACCAAAATTGTAGAATCAGATGAACCAGTGGTCGTTTCTGTATTTTGCTCAGCAGTTGTAACTTTTAATTCATCAGAATTATTATATCTTGATTTAATAATCTTTTTCTTTTTAACAGAATTAAAATCCGATATTTCAATCGTAGATTCTTTATTTTCTTTAGTTGTCGTCACTTTTATTTCCTCATTATTCTTATCATATTTTGTTTTAATAATCTTTTTCCTCTTTTTATTAGAATATTCTAAATCTTGTTTTGTAACCGATTGTTCAGAATTTGTGGACATTTGTTGATTGGATGTGTTTTCAATGTCCGATTGTTTTGTGGTTAACGACAACTTTTTTGACTTAACTTTACCCGCAATTGAATCCTCAGTTGAAATCATAGTTTTTCCTGTATTAGTATTTATTTTATTGTTATATGAATTCGAAGTTATCTTTGTTAACGTATTTTCTGTTGTTTTCAATTTATTAGAATTATCGTCACTCGATATTATTTTAATTTTTTTCTTTCGTTTCACCACAACTTCATCTGAATCAACCGATGCGCTACTCATTAATTGCTCTGTGGCTGTAATCGTAACCGAATCTTCGATACGAGACGTGAGCTCTTCTTCAGATGATTTTTTCTTAATTATTTGTTTACGTTTAATAAACACGTGTTTTGAATCATCGATCGAAGCGTCAGTCACTGTTAGTGTTGTTGTTGTCATTTGTTGCTCTGATTCTGAAACATTTCTCGCGCTCTCATCAGAAGTTATATTTTTGGTTTGAGATAACTCTTTGGTCTTTATTTTACCAGCGATTTGGTTATCAGTTACTTTTTTCAAAGATTCTGTCGAAGTCATTTCACTTTTGGTTAAAAACGTATTCATTGTTGTAGAATACAGTTCAGTAAAAACAGAAGAAATCTCAGCTTTTGTCACAGAATAGACTTGCGATTCCGTAATATCATTTGATTGCTCAGTTGTTGTTAACCGTGGTATTAATGTTGACTCAATTGTGGTTTTGACCATCGATTGTTCCGTTGATGACTCCAATTCTTCTAACCTTCCATAATATGATAAATTGTTTGATTTCTTATATTCATTTGTTGTTAAAGTCTGTTCTGATGCTTCGCTTGTGATTTGTTGAGTGGAAACACTCGTTACATAACTTAGTGATTCTTCGTGAGATCGATATTCAGATGTTATAATAAACTGAGATTCACTTGATATTACAAGTTTATTCTCTGTTGTGCTCACTGTTAATGATTCCTTATTATCGAAAGATATCTTTTTACGCTTATGTTTGCGTTCAATAAATAATTGTTCGGTATTTGAATTCACCTCTTTTACAGTTTCGGATGTAATCGCGTTAAATGATTCTGTAGTTGTTTGTTCTATGGCTGAAGTCAGTGTTTTGTCAAATGTTTTCCGTTCAATAGATTTGCGTTTCTTGTGTTTTGAATACATTTCTGTTATCGTTATTCTGTCTTCGTTTGATGAGATTGAAGACAATTCTGTTTGCATTTGTTCACTACTGACTCGATTCTCATTCACAACTAATTTTTCCTTAATTTCTTTGCGTTCAGAATAATGCGAAGACTTTTCAGTTGTTTGACGTATTTTTTTCGATTTAATTTTTCCCGCAATTAAGTCATCATTAGAAACTGAAGTTTTCGTAACAATTAAAGTTTGCGATTCAGTTGTTGTCAACAATTGTGTGACAAAACTTTGCTCAGATGTCGTCAATTCAATTGATTTTATTGTCAAAGCTTTCTTCGAACTACTAGTAGTTGTTTGTACTTTTCTCGATTTTTCATCGAATGATGATTTCTTTATTACTTTCTTCCGTTTGACGTAATATTCATCAGAACCTGATTTAGTGATTGAACTCATTTCTGTTGTTATTAACAGTACATCACTATTACTACTGCTTTCATCCAAACTTCCATAAAATGATACATTCTTATACTCTTTGTTCTGTTTGTAAATAATTTGTTTTGTGGCCAATGTTTGTTTAGAAAATATATTCATTTCTTCGTTGTTACGTGTTGTTTCATGAGTTTCTGTGGTCATAGTTTGCAGTGATTCTGATTCTGTTATTTCATTCTTATATGATTTTGAATATTTTTTCCGATATTCTCGATATTCCTGTGATTCTGTGACACCTTTTTCTTCGCCGTGTTTTTCGCGGTCATCTTTATTATCATTTTTTCCATCACTAATCTTATTATCGATTTTATTTTTAACTGTTTTTTGATTGTTGTCTTCTTTGATTATCTTTTTCTTTCGTTTAATTTTCCTGATTCTGCGCAATGGAGTGACCGTTAATTCTGTGTGAAAAATTTAAGCGATATTTACATTATAAATGGTAAATCATTTGATTTTAGATCGAAGGATTGTGAGAGAAACGAATTATATCGTGGTTTGGTCGAAATTCGGCGAATACTCGAGATTTATTAAAAATAACCAATTTTTTTCTTGAAAAAGTCTTCTACCAGAGCGTGACACCGACAGACCAAATCCATCCTTGATTTTATCGAAGTCAGATAAAAAATGACAGAATTTGAAAATAGATTGGGTCAAGAATCCGCATGTGACACCTAATTGTCTAAACTAGGACGACTGTTCCAAACTTAAGAAAAAAAGTCCATAATTTTTTAACAATAATTTAATATTTTTAAGCGAAAACTAATATTAATTTTAATAATTTTAATTTAAGAGATTTTATAACTCTTTAAACTCTTTATAGTTGCGTTGATATAGAGTTGCGATACTAATAAAGACTAATAGATTATTTGTGATTAAATGATTTGTGGTACGATGAGATAACTACTATAATCAGTGTTAGATGGCAGCAGCAAATATAGCCATCAAAACTATTCTAGCGGTTCGTATAATTCAACAATTAGACACAATTCAAAACTTGATGCATATTATTGAGTTCGGTTGCGGCGCAACATTTACTGGTAACAAGAATGTGGCACAAGAAACATATCATGGATCGCGTCAAACAAATTGTAATCACGAAACTCGAGCCAATAATAAATTTATAAATCGATAAGAATTGGAGAATAAGTCTATGAATCTATGCATAAGAGGTGTTCGCGAACTGGATGTGTCTTTTATGTGAAAAAGAAATCGACAACAGAGCACACTCTGGCGTCACTTTATCGCTGTTGAAAAGCTCACAGATCTTAAACAACATTTTGATGCACTTTTGTGGGCGAATCAAAGTAAATCCTATTCGTTCCGGATTTTTGATGTTGAAAATACATTTCGAAGCAAAGTTGGAGAACAGTTTAGCCATCATTTCGATTAGAAGTATATTTGATTTTAAAAATCCGTGCTTATATTGTGATTTAATCATAATTTGATTATTTAATAAAAATTATTATTAATATTTGGGCGGTATATCACTACGATTATTACTGAACAAAGAACTTATTGAGAAAAACGAAAGCAAAAGATTATAAGAAGAATCATCGAAATCAGAACAATTGAACTGTGATTTTTTTTCAAGAAAATTTAAAAGTTTTTAAACTAAATTGTATTCGAATTTTTATATGTATTTAATAGTGATTTTTATGGATGTGCAAAAACCGGGATTTAAAATTGCCGAAACGGGCGGGAATCGGGACATGGTGTAAAAAACGGGACATTATTCGGAAAACTTAAAAAATTAATATTAGTGTTTTTTTAATATTTTACTTTATTAAGTTATTTTTTATTGCGTAAAACATCACATGATTTAAAAAATAGTCATTTTATACAGATATTTAGATTTTATGAAACATTATATAACTAAATTCAATTAAAATAGCTTCAAAAGTGTAATAAATATCAGAGAAAAATTTTAAAAAAAGTTTTAAAAAGTTATAAAAATTAATTTTAAATTCGAATAACAGTAAAATCGGAAATAATATATACCAAATTTTCATTAGAATGGGAAAAATCGGGAATTTAAAAAAAATTATTAAATAGGGGAAAAACGGGAAATTTATTTTTAATCAAATTTAATTTAATAAATTTAAGTTATTTAATTTTAATAATTTCCCGAAATTCAAAGGCTTTATTAAAATCGGGTGTTTCCCGGTTTTTCACATCCTTAGAGATTTTATATCTAATTATTTTAACGTTAGTTTATTTACGGGTTAATTTAATTATTGTATGGTACGGTACAAATGTTTATCGAAAGTTGAATTGTAATCGTAAGGACAAGTCTAAACACATTTTGTGTGATTTTGTAAAACTGAATGGATTTTAATTAATTTAATTTAATAAAACATACCTTTAGTAACCGTTGAACTAATGATTTCTTCTGTAGTGGTTGTAGTGATTTGTTGTTCCGCTACTGTAGTTGTGGTTTCGTCTGATTCGTCGTCGACTACTTTTTTGACCACAACTTTCTTTCGTCTCACCACAACAGGTTCTGCGTCCGAGTCATGTGTAGTGGTTTCTTCATCGGTCGACTCGTCATCCAATGCTTTTTTAACAACTATTTTGCGTTTAATGTAAACATGTTTATCCGGTTTTTTCGTCTTTTTTTTAATAATCTGTTGTTCGGTGACAGTATCTGCGACTGACTGTTCGGTGACTGTCGCCGTTTGTTCAGTATTAACGAACTCTGCGGTAAACTTTGTCTGTTGTTGTTCTTCAGAACTGAACGTAATTTCTGTAGTTTTCGCCACTTTTCTGTTCTTAATTTTACCGGCAATTAAATCCTCAGTTGTTTCCGATATTTTTGCTGTAATCAAAGGCATTATGGTTTCAGTATTGAACGTTTCGGTAAGAAGTGATTCAGCCGTTGATGAATGCATTTCTTCGTTGTTATGATACTCTCTGTCGTAATTTCTCTCAGCTCTACTCGATTCAAACTCGTCATATTCAGAAGCACTTTTCGTGTAACCACCAGTTGCTGTTGTTTTAACATTATATTTCATGTACGAGTTTTTCATTTGTTTTTTATACTTTTTTCGCCTAACTTTTCGATGTCTTATAAACATCTGTTGTGAAGCTTGAGTTGTGGCAACAATTTTAATTGTAGTTTCAGTTGTTTCGTTCGGTGATAATGTATCCACTCTTGATTCAGGTGTTGTTTCAGCAATATTTGAAGTTTTACTTTCATCACTCTTTACTTCTTCTGACGTATTCAGTTCTTGTTTATTGTCATTTGCGTTGTAAGTCTGTTTTGCTGTCGTAGTTAACTCTTCATTTGAGGTCACAACAATCAGCTCTGTTACCGGTAAAACTTCTATTGTTGATTCGGCTTTCACTTCTACTAATACACCGATAGTTGATTCCACTTTTACTTCTGTCGTCGAGAATTCTGTAGAATATTCTGCGGAATATTCGCTAACAACCAATTCGGTTATTAAAGCGTTTTGGGTCACCAATTCAGTTATCAGTAAAGTTTCGATTGTCGTCGTGTCTGCTCTCACTTCTATTAGCGCTCCGATAGTTGATTCTAACTTGAGTTCTGTGGTCGATAATTCTGTGGAAAGTTCTGATGAGGATTCCGTTGATGACACAAAATTCAACGATTCTGTGATTAAACTGTTTTGAGTCGTAAATAGTATTGCATTTATTGTTGAAGTTTTACTTTCATTGTTTAGCACAACGTTTATTGAAATATTAATTGACTTTCTTTCATCGAAACTGTTTTGCTCTGTATTGACATTTTCATTGCTTTGTTTTGTTGAACTTAATATATTTTCTGTCAAATCATTTGTATCTTGAATTGTTGATTCTATTGAAGCAATTGTTGATATCGTTGATGATTCTGTCGCCACAATGGTTGTGATCATCTGTGGTGTTGGCATATTTTTCTTCTTTTGTTTGAACCGACCAGCGATTTCTTCGTTATCAGTAGTAATCGTTGCTTTTTTTGTGGCAGTGGTCAGTGTTTCTTCATTTTCGTCAAATCCTACATTTACCGAATCGTTTTCCAAATTTGATTTCTGTTTAAAACTTTTCGCTGAAAATATTTTCGTGTTATAATAATTCGGTGAAACTATTTTAGCCGTAGTTTGTGTCGAAGACATTATCGTTCGCGTTGTTGTCTTTTTTGAGGTTTTATTTGTATTTGTATCTTCATTTTCGTCAAACCCAACATTTACTGAATCGTTTTCCAAATTTGATTTTTGAGTGAAACTTTTCGCTGAAAAGAGTTTTGTTTTATACTTGTTTGTCATTTCTGTCGTAACCATTGATACAAACATTTTGTTTTTTGTTGGTGTTGTGATTGTTGTAGTATTGTTTGATTCTTCGTTGTCATCAAAGCCAACATTTACCGAATCATTTTCTAAATTTGATTTCTGGCGAAAATTTTTTGCTGAAAATATTTTCGTGTTATAATAATTCGGTGAAACTATTTTACCCATAGTTTGTTTCGATGACAGTGTTGTTCGCATAGTTGTTGTCGTTTTTGAGGTTTTATTTGTATTTGTGTCTTCATTGTCATCAAATCCGACATTTACCGAATCATTTTCCAAATTTGATTTTTGAGTGAAACTTTTCATAGAATAGGCTTTAGTATTATATTCTTGTAATGCTTTGCTATTTGTTGTTTGTTTTGTGGTTTTTATGTTATAACGGTGTGAAACCATTTTACCAGCCATTGAAGACACTGTTGTCGTCATATTTAACATTTTATTTGTATTTTTATCTTCATTATATATCGTCGAAAATATCCTAGTATTATATAGTGGTGTGACAGCAGTGGATGGTGTGGTTGTAGTTGTTGTTTGCTTTTCTTTACTAAAAGTTTGTTTAGTGGTTCGTGTTTTATTGAGTGTGGAATTCGTGTCTTCATTGTCATCAAACCCTACATTCACAGAATCCTCTTCCAGTTTCGACTTCTGCGTAAAACTCTTCGCAGAATATACTTTCGTATTGAAATGCATTTCTTCTGTGGTATTATTATATTCATTGTCTATTAATAGTGTTGTGTTCAATAGATTCTGCTTTTTCTTCTTTTTCTTTTTGGTTCGATTCGGTTTAAGTGCACTTATCTGTTCCACATTTGTTCGATTTGGTCCAATAATATCGGTAGTGTTACTTATGGTAACATTATTTTCGGACACTTCATCATCGATGTCGCCTTCGAAACCAACGAACACTTTTTCCTGATCCTCTTCAGTCTTAATCGCTTCCTGTTTCGATGACATACCCTTACTATTCGGTGATTCAGTAATCTCTTCGATAAAAATCACTTGATCACCATTGGTTGCGTTGGAACAGTCGCTTTTATGAATCGATTTTGATTGGTTCTCGTTTGGCGTAACAAATTGTTTAATTTCCAACAATTGTTTGTTAAACCATTGTTGTTTGGATTCAATGAAAATGAATTCAATAATAGTTCTGCTTGTGGTCGGAACACGTGACGAGTGATTATTATTATTGTTATTAAAACTTTTACTAGAATTAGTTTCCGGTATTGTTATGACAGTTCTAATTGTACAGATGTTTGCTTTCCTATTGTTTGCACATTTATGCGGTTCTTCTTTCCTATCTTTTGTTGTTTTATTATTTTTCTTTATATTATTATTATTATTACTATTACTCTCTTGTTGTTGTTGTTGTTTGTAATGTTTTTTTACCGCTTTTTTATGCTCCACTTCTTGTTGATCGATGATAATTGCTCTGTCCTTAAATTTCGGATTCTTTAATCGTTGCCTTAAAAACATAGTGTCTCTGTGATCAGCTTTCTTCGGTGACACCGCTTTCTCATTCAATTCAATCAAATTCCACTTATAGTTTGGTGCGTACTGAAACATTTTCCTCGTTTCACGAAATTTCGAGTCAAAGTGATCCACCAATTGAATTCTCCAGAAAGTGGTCACTTTTATTCCTCTGTAGTTCGTATCGGATGGAACTGAATCGTCATAATCATCATCACTACTACTACTATCACTACTTTCATAATCACTGTCATATTGCTGATTGTCATCAACTTTTTCTTCATTACATTCGGGTTTATTATAATCATTGCTATTATATTCGTATGAGTTATCATTGCTATGACTTTGATATGTTTTTCTTTTTCTTGAACTTGAAGTTTTGCTGTGTTTATTATATGTATTTATTTCGTCGATTATAATGGCCTTAAATAATGCTTTTAATGGATTCTTGTTTCGTTTTCTATTATTATTGCGATTCCTCGATGGCTTTATTTCATTACAATCATAACTATTATGGCTATCAGTACCACATTCTGATGATTTATAATTATTTTTTTCATAATTTCTATAATCATAATCATCTGAATAATCATTTATTTGTTTTTTTGATTTTCTTTTATTATTATTATTATTATTATTACAAACTCCTTCTTCAGATTTCCTTTGATTGTTATTACAGACTCCTTCTTCATTGTCATCACGCACTGCTGATCTTATCTTTCTTTTAATTGCATTATTTTTAGTTTTATTATTTGGTTTCCAATAATTGATTAAATATTTTCCCCAAAAAAATAATTTATCGATAATTCCTTTCTTGTAATACTTTTCTTCTTTTTCTAATTAATCGATAAAACATTCAAAAATAATATTAATTAAAATATGTTTCGCTTCACATATAGTTTATTAACTGAAGGCATGAGCTTATAGTTTAATTGTTTATTAAACGAAACACATTGAGAGACAGACAGACCTGATACACAAATGTGTCCCAACTTTGAGCTGCATATTAACGGATGTTTACACTCAACAATAAGTGGCAAATTATGTGTGCTTTTATCGCATTTCTCGTGCTATATATAACAATGAAATTAAAAAAAGTTAATAAAATAATTACTTTTAATTAAATTGTTATAAACATAAACATACCTCACCTTTTGTTATTAAGCAATAATCACAACAATTACAATCATTTATGGATTTTTTAATTAATTTTCCGTTTAATGTTTCGCACAATTTTAAGTCAAATTTTAAACAATGAATAATGTGATCACAAATGCATGAGTTTTCTTCAAAAACACTATTTTTATTATTACATAAAACTATATTATTTAAAAAACTTAATAAAATATAAATATGGATAATAATTAATTTTATAAAATTCATTTTATTATATCAGCCATAATTAATTATTATTACGTAAGTATTTAATTACACAATCAATCATTTAATTAATTACTGAATACGTATTCGCTGTTAATTACTGAGAGATTTTAATACACATTACAGTTATTGGAATACAAATACACGAAACAAACAATTGGTTCTGGATTTGGATCTAGATTTCGAAGATCTAGTGTCTAAGATCCTAGATTTGCAAAATCATATATAATGTGTATTTTTAACGTTTTAAACTGAATTAAAAATAAAAATGTTTTAAATAAATAAAACTTGTAATTTAATTTAATTTTTTTTGAAAAAAATAATTTTATATCAAATATGGTTTCAAACCAGATGTCAATCATATAAAATGTTACACACATACAACTCTTCAACTTTTTTTTGAAAGGTTTGCGTAAAACGCTCATCAATTTGAACACTTAATCTTTAATAATGAAAATTATTGAATTTTTTTTAAAAAAATTATAAAGTCATTAAATATTAACCTATTTAATATTATCCATTATTATCCATTTATCCATCATATGCTTCTTCTTCGTTGGTTTGTTGACTTTTTAAGTTAGTTTGATCATTGTTTTTATCATTAGCATTGCTATCGATTATATCAGCATTTGAATTGACTTCAGTGACACTTATTTCAACTTGAGTCGACATTAACTCCATTTCTGTACTGATTGTATTCGTATTATCGACACTTGTATCGGACATCGGAATCATTTCTGTACTCAATAATTCAATAATTGTTGTTTGCATTATTGTATCCGAATGTGTACTCAATTCTGTAATAAATGATTCTGTATTTGTTGTCAGAATTGTTTCTAAAGTGGAATCTGAAATCAAACTTGTACTCAATTCTGTATTAACTGATGGCTGTTCTTGAAGTTGTGTCACATCTTGTGCTATACTCTGTGAAAGTGTAGTGACAGTAATTATTTCTGTATTTACTGATGATTGTTGTTGTTGTTGTTGTTGCTGCTGAAGTTGTGTCACATCTTGCGCTATACTCTGTGAAACTGCAGTGACAGTACTTAATTCAATGCGTGATTCTAATGTTGTTGTTGTTGTTGTTGATGGTGGTGTTGGTGTTAGTGTTGGTGTTGTTTGCACAGATGTCGACATTGAGCTTAATATTTGCGTTGACTTTCTATACTTTTTTCTATCATCTATTTTTGCCACGGTTTTAGTATTGCTCTTCTTTTTATTGGATGTGTTTTTAGGAGTTTTACTCAGTTTGTTATTCGTAACTCTTTCTTCATCAATAATGACTGCGCGATCCATTTTAATCGCTGATTTTATTTCTCTATTTAATAACAAACTATCCTTAACTTCCGGTTCTAACTGAACAGGTTCTCCGAAAATCTCGACAAGTTTCCACTTTCGGTGACCGACGCACACAAACTTTTTCTTCGTTTGCTCGAAACGCGGATTCAATTTCTCGACTAAAATAACACGTTTCAGTGTTGTTAAACGAACTTTTGTTTTCTTTTCTACTTTTGGTTTAGACTTCGCTTTAGTTTTTGCTTTACGATTGATTTGTTTACTACTAGTAGTAGCAGTATCTTCATCGTCATCATCATTGACGCGATGCTTATTCTTATTTCTTCTGACATTACTTCTATGATGTTCGTCATCATTGTTGGTGTTTTCCTCGAAATCATTGTCGTCTTCATTGTCATTATTTCTCTTCACTGAACGCGCGAATCTAACGATTTTTTTCGTCTGACGACTCATACTGTAGTTATTGTTAATTAATTGTCTTTTATTGTTAATAAAGTTATAGTTAAACCAAAAAATGAATTTTTCTAAAATGTTGTGATTATTATTATTATTATTATTATTATTGTCAATCAATTCATTTGTATTTGTGTTTCGTTTGAGTTCTGTTTACAAAAAAAAATTAAATGAATTTAATTAGAGAAAGGTTTTTGTGACACATTTACCATAATTACCACTAAAACAAAATTGAGAGTAAAATAAAATGGTTAAAAAACAAACAAATTGTAGATTTAATATCATATTTTATGTTTAAGTTTAAAATGGTGTAAAAAATGTGTAAAAAGTTATAATGACGTCATTTTATATTAAATTTTATTTTAAATCATAACATTAATTATAATTACCGTATTTAACATAAATATGACTTAGTTTGACATAAACGTCAATTAATTTTCAATTATTACATAAAAGTATTCAAATTTTGTTATTCAATAAAAGACTATATATTAGTAGGAATGGTTCCTATGTTTTTGCGGTCCCTATGGCCACCGGCTTTGCGGCTATTACTGTACTGGGCTCTGGGATAGAGCTATGTAAAAGCCGCAAAACCGATGGTCATAAGAATATCACAAAAACAGGAAATTTAAGTAAATAAATTAAAACAAATTAAATGTTCAAACAATTTTATTAAAAGAATAAACTATTACCAATACAATGGATAATTCGAAAGGAAATAAACGTATTATATTGTACCCACCAGAGAGCTGCCCAACGCCGCAAAACATTTTCTTGTCATATAAAAGGGCACGCTTGCACTTTGCATTCTCTCTCAATTTTTGATTCCAAAGTATAACACACTCATCAAAAACCGTATTTGTATCGCTTTCACACTTTCAGTTTTATTCTATAAATTTTTCTTTCAATCATTGATTCATTTTTTTCATTGTTTTGTGATTACATCGGTTACAATTTGGCCCAATCGGTTGGATAAACTGATTTTAAAGACAAAAAACATCGAAACGCGTGAAGTGAAAATACAAAAAACGCATTTCTCAACACAAAGAAACCAATGGCGAAAAAGAAATAAAGAGCAGCAGCGATGTCTCAAAGTCGAATCCCAATGCAAACGCAGATATTTTATTTTTTATATTTTATCTTATAATCTGGATGACTTTTCAAGCAAAAATTCAACGTAAACATTGCGGACTTGCCTGTAATGAGTCCGTTACTTCCTTTGTTAGACCTTCTAAAGGATAGAACTGATATTCAGGTACACATAATCTTTTTTAATAGTTTTTAAAGCATATTTATTAAAGCATGTAAATATAATATTTTTATTTTAAATATTTGTTGCGAACATGAACTAGAGATTTGTTATAAAGATGACCGGCACTGATAAACGCTATTTAAACGGAAATATATGCAACTCTATACCGCAGATAATGGAATTGGTTTTTACCGGTAAACCACGAGACAATAAGACTTAGTTTAACAAACTACTATTATACTGTTTAATTCACGCGTTAATTTCAGAACCAAGTTCAACAAGTCAATACGGCTTTCAGAATATAACGTTTCCCGTGTGTGTTTTTGTTTAAAATATGACACCGAAATGTTGTTAGGACATCAAACTATACGAAGTTCATACCGTAAACCAAAAATAAAATGTTATTAAGTGTGAGTAACAGATTTAAAATGATTATAAGGGTTAAAATTAAATATGATTCAAATAAACCTCAAAAGGATTTTCACACAACGGTTTTTTAAAAAACATTAAGCGTTAAAAAATTTTCAGAATTTAAAAGTAAAATTAAAAAATTAATTAATAATTTGTTTGACTATGAAATTCCAGAGTAAATTTATGAATATGAAGTAAACATTTCACCCGGCCCAATAGATTTTAATGATTCTGTAAAATTAAGAAAAATTCTAGTTTATAGCTTATAATTTTTTTTAATGAATGACTAGCTTATGATGGAATTAAATGCTTAATTTCAACAGTTAAAGTTGAAAATAAAATTTATCAAATTGTTTCTCGGGAAGTACTATTTATTTAAATGAAATAACAAGTATAATAATAATAAAATATTTTAAATTGTTAAAATTGTAAAATTTAACATTTTATTATATAATTTTTTAAATTGGTTTTCCATTAGTTATAAAATTAAAGTCACTATCTAATGCGAAAAGCAGACTAGTGTACGCATTAGAGTAAGCAGACGTGGCTCAACGGGGATTTCTGGTCCATCTTTGAGTACACCGGCGTTAAATCAACCGAAACCGACTGGTATTACTGGCAACTGTTTTTGTACTAAGATTTTGGGAGCGCAGTGAATGCCGACTCATCGGCCACATCTCAGAAATGGTTCCAATGATTTTGTGGTCATTATGGCCACCGGCTTTACGGCTATTACTTAGCTCTATCCCAGAACCCGGTACAGATGACCATAAGAATCACAAAAACATAGGAAATTTAAGTAATAGAAAATTAAAACAATTCAAATGTTCAAACAATTTTATTAAAAGAATAAACTATTACCAATACCAATACAATGGATAATTCGTAAGGAAATAAATGTATAATATTGCAACCATCAGAGGGCTGCCCAATGCCGCAAAACCTTTTCTGCCCATATAAAAGGGGACGCTTTCACTTTGCTCTCTCTCTTAATTTTTGATTCCAAAGGATAACACACTCGTGTTATCAAATACCGTATTTGTATCGCTTTCAAGATTTCAATTTTATTTAAAAAAATTTTCTTTAAATCATTTGTGACCGATGTGAACACAAGAAGTGAAAGAAAAATGAAAGACTAATTTTAAGTAAAATTAATCAAAAAGCAATGGGTTTAAAAATGCGAAGTTTTGATATAACACAAGTGTGTTATCATTGAAAACAAAATTGTAAGAGCCTGAGGAAAAGGAAGGGAGCCCTATTTATGGGCTCTAAAGCATAAAATGATTGGCAGCGTTTTGATGGCATCAAATCCCCCGTCGGGAAAGCCGATCATTTTCTTTTGCTGTCTTTTCTCCAACCACTCAAGTGCTGGCCCGAAGTGCTGGGACACATGTTAGATTGACGTCTGGCCTCGTATCGTCTGTTTTGTTCTTCTTGTTGTTCCTTGAACCAATCGCGACGCTATTCGTTTTGTTTCTGATCTTCTATCAGCTTCTCGTGCTTTTCGTGTTCGTGTCTCCTCGAGTTCCTGGGGTTCAATTTCCTTCGTCTCATCGTCATTTTGTTGTTTGTTTTCAGCCGGTGTTTCTAACTTCTCCGGCTGCCAACTTCGTGACGTTTCTTCGCTGAAAGCCGCCTCGGCAGTTCCGAGTTTATTTCGCGAAACTGTCTGTTGCCAACGGTTGACCATCGGGTCGTACTGATTCGTCCGATCGTTGGATCCCCATTCTTGCAATATGCCATTCTCTGGCATGATAGGGAGGAGCCTGTTCTCTCGGTCGCGGTAATTCTATCCAGAGTTTCGAACCTCTTCCTCGTACTCTTCCAGACTGAGGGTGTTGTCCTTTGGTTTTTTGTATGCCATTACGTGTATTTTACGAAGCACAAATAGAAATTGATTGCGATGAAAGGATGTGTGCGTAGCAAAAGTTGGTTGTCCTTCAGTCAGCGGAGGAGGAGCGGAGTCAGTGGAGCTGTTTTTGCTGAGGAGGAAAGTGAGCAAAAAGTTAAATAAGTAGAGAGCGCGTCACTTTGAGTTCTTGAAAGTAAATCACTCGTCCAATGAGTAGAGTAAATCAACGCGTTTTGGGGAGCGCTCTGATAGCATCACATTAATTCTTTTTTTTTTCATTGTTTTGTGATCAAATCGGTTACAATTTGGCGGCATGATCAACTGATTTGAAAGACGAAAAACATCGAAACGAGTGAGAACAAAAATAAATTTTTCAACACAAATAAATCAATGGCGAAAAGGAAACAAAGAGCAGCAGCGATGTATCAAAGTCGAACTCCAAAAAAAACTCGAAGGTCAACTCGTGTCTCAACAACGCAGACCCCTTAACAACAGCAAACGTCTTTGGGAAAACCTGATGACAACCTTTCGCAAACAAACGATTCTGATCATCAGGAAACACATGACGCACAAACAGCAGTGATGCAACGCTTTCACTTCGGAGAGCCTGTTCAAACACAAAGTACATCAGCACCGATTCGAAAAACGACTAAATAACTATATAATATACAGATACCGACAGTTTTATATATGAAATTAAAACAAAGGATATTTTTCATGATTTTAATAAGTACTTTAGTAA
>JAQIVF010001200.1:0-15281 GCA_034698365.1 Steganacarus magnus
AGTTTCTGTGGTGGCATTTAAATAACAATGTTGTTTGAGTGTGAGTGAGTTTGTGTTGAGTCAACACATAGCGATGCACTGCTCTGTAATCACAGCCATTCCAGTCACAAATAAATTGCTTTTCTCCAGTGTGAGTGCGTTTGTGACGAGCGAGTGTGTCAGTAGTACTGCTGCAGTACTCAAATCCACTCCAATCGCATTTATACGGCTTTACTCCAGTGTGAGTGCGTTTATGGCGAGTGAAATCATGATTAGAACCACTCCTATAACCACAACCATTCCAATTGCACACGAATTTTTAAATTGAATGCACACTTTGTTTGTGTTGATAGAGAGTGTGTTTGTGTGCTGTTTTATAGGTACAGTTACTGTTGTGTTCACATTTGTAAGGCTTTTGTCCGGTGTGTGTATTGATGTGATGTCTATACAGTGTTTTTTACGAGTTTGTTGTAAACCGCATAATCTTATAATTACACTTCACTTTTCCAATAAATTTTTCGTTGTCAATATTTGCTGCATTATCTGTAATTAGATCAACGAAATACAGATTAGAACTTTTGTTGCTGTCATTCATAGTATTAATAGTGGAAATTTTTTTCCCATTAACTTTTATCATTTTTCTTGTCATACTATTTTCTTTTACAGTAATATTTAATGAATATTTACTATGATGAACAGTTGTTGATATGCTTTGATAGTCTACTAGACTGTACGCTGTTTTGAATGCACAGCCACTGTGATGGCACTTGAATGGCAATTTTCCGGTATGAAAGAGTGCGTGTTTTGCCATAATATAGTGGTACGCAGAGCTGTACTCACAACCACTCCAATACGGCTTAATGTGAGTGCGTTTGTGACGAGTGAGCATATAATTAACACTACACTTATAACCACAACCACTCCAATCGCACACAAACTTTTTGAATGAATGAACACTTCGCTTGTGTTTAACGAGATTATAATTCTATGTTATTTTATACGAACAGTTGTTTCGATTACATTTGTGTGGCTTTTCTTCACTCTGCGTACTCATGTGATCCGTACTGATATTGTTTCTGTCTTCGTTTCAATTGCATCACAAATTTTAAAAAATTTAAAAAAAAAACTTCAATTATTTTTCATTATTCAACAAAAAGCAACAATTACTTTACAGACAGTTTGTGTGCGATTTTCAAATAAGTCAAACTTGTGAGTGAGTGTTGCCACTGGTCGTCAACATGAATTCAGTAAAACACAAATCTTGGTTAATTCATTTTTAAAATAACATTACCAAACCAATCAGCTTCTATTGAGCCTTAACCTATAACAAAATAAGTCATTCTTGTGTGCGAGTGCCGCCATCTGTCGTAAACATACATCAATAAAAACAAATCAATTAATTTTCTTTAAAAAAAACATTCTCAAACAAACCAGTTTCTGTTGCTCCGTAACCTATTCTAATGTCATCGAGACTGGGAATTATTTTGGATATTCTGTGACACACATCCACTGGAACTGATGTTCCGGCAGGAAAAACACCTCTCAATGAGTCTAAAGTATTGGAGTGCTTTTGAGCGTAATTTAAAATGTCGATAATGATTGTTGGCGTAGCAATGATGTGCGTGCAGTCATGCGTGAGAATTGCATCCACTATTGATTTCATGTCATATTTGAAGCAAGTCAACACTGAAATTATTTAATATGCAATAAATTTGCAATTAATATGAAATCATTTACTTTTTAAAAAATTAAAAATCCTTTTACCGATCGCTGTGGGCTTAGCGCTAATCATTAACTCGCCGTACACTGCATCTAATAAAACGCATGATTTCACGTGATAGTCAAGTGATTCTTTGAAATAATGAGCAGACAACAGCTCGTTAATGAATAGTTTGAATTGTGATAGTAGAGCACCTTTCGGTTTACTAAATGTACTAATTTAAGCCGTATTACTGAAACAAGAGTCAATAAAGATAACTTTACATACACTTATTTACTTCTTTAACGGAATTTTGTCTTTTCACGTGTCAGTTGTATTTTTATACAATACGGATTTTTAAGATAAAATTTATCAAAAATTATTTAGTTAATCACTATGACAACATAAATTATTACACGTATTATATTAACTATTACATTATATATAAAAAACGTCAAAATGAATAAATCTTAAAATCAATGAATATAATGTATTAAAAATATATTTTAGCAAAAATTCTTAAACGTTTTTTATTATAAGAAATTAAATGTTATGATTAAAATAGTTATTGTTAAGAAATATGGTTTAAGTGGCATAACCTTTAAATTCTAACAAAAATGTCTATTATTAATAAATTTACTATTTTTAGTAAAATCGACAAAAAATTAGTTAATAATATTAAATTATTTCACTTAAATAAATATAATTTATTGTTTGTGACACATGATGGTGAAGTATATCTTTATAATTTAAAACAAAGACATCTCAAGAAATTTGAGCAGTTTTCTGAAAATCAAGTGATTATTAAATTTGATTGTTGTTATGGTTGTAATAAGACTAACTATATGGCACTTACAGATAAAGGATGTGTCTATAGTTGGGGTAATAACTGGTACGCCGAATTGGGTAACGAAAGTGTTTATAGAGATAATCCTAAATTAATTGAAAGTTTCAATGATCAGTTTGTTATAGATATTTGTTGTGGTGTTCATCATTCATTAATGTTAACACGCGATAGTGAAGTGTATATGTTCGGAATTTACAATTGCGAACAGTGTAGTGAAAATAACTTCTATAATAACATAAAACCGACTAAAATCATTTTTTTGAACGCAACAAAAGTCATTTCCATTTCGTGTGGTTCTTATCATTCAATAACACTGACGGAAAGTGGCTGTGTATTCGGTTTTGGAGGATATAGAGCTGTAAAGAAAGAGTATCCTATTCAAATGAATGTACCAAAAATTAAACAAATAATGTGTGGCTTTCATTGCACATTAATGTTATCATTTGATGGCGATATATATTTTTGTGAAGAAATTGGTGATTGTTTAAAAGATTGCATTTCAACAAAACTAAACTGTTCGACAAAATTCACTGAAGTGTGTGCAACACTGCATAGTGTGTTATGTGTTGCTTTGTCACAGAATAACAAGTGTTTCATTTTCGGTTCTTATTATGAAGATAAAGAAATAGTGACAATTAAAGAATTACAAGAAACTAATTTCTCATCAATTCATGAAACGTATGCACACTATGAGCAAATTAGTTTCAAAACTATTGAACTAAATAAAAATTCTAGAAATAAATCAATCTATAAAAACATTTTCAATGAAATCAGTTTAATAAATAGTGGAGGATTTTCGAGTGTATTTAAATGGGAAAATAAAGTAACGCATAAATTATTTGCAATCAAAAAAATCAGTTTTGAACCAAAAGATGACAAAACCATTTTATGTGAATTGAAGATAATATCAAAAATTAATAGTGATTTTATTGTTAAATACCATAATTCTTGGATAGAAGATAATTATTATCTCGATTCGCAAAGCAGTGAAAATAATGCTCGAAATGAAGACTTAAATCAATTATTTTATTCACCACTACGTTCAAGATTACTTCACATTCAAATGGAATTATGTTCACTAACTTTAAGAGATGTCATTAATATTTTAATAAATCACTACAAAACATCAGACAATACTTTTTCTTTTATCCAGTTTTATATTTCCAGTGAATTATTGCATGAGATATTAGAATGTGTGCAATACTTACACCAACAAAATCCAGCCATAATTCATCGCGACTTAAAACCAGAAAACTTTTTATTAAAAAATTTAAATAATAATAATCATAGATTTGTTAAATTATCTGATTTTGGTTTATCAACTTATCATGAATTTTTTGATCAATCACACACCAAATATATAGGAACAAAGTTTTATAAAGCACCAGAACTGAACTTCACCACAAAATATACGACTAAAGTTGATATTTATAGTTTAGGAGTTATTATTTTGGAATTGTTTCAATTAAATGCAAAGTATGTAAAGTTTATCAATATTTATTTATTATTACTTATAATTATATTTTATAACAGTGAAAAAGCTAAAAAAAGTTTACAGCCATTTAAAGAAGTTAAAGATCTCGCTTTAACCGCATTGAATGCTACGCCAAACCTACGACCTGATTGTAGTCAAATGTTATCGCAACACAACAAATGGCGTCTCACTAACAAACAATTGTCTTCTAATAAGGAGTTTAATCAAATAATTTGCAAAAACCTGAAATCTAAATCAAGTGAAATTAATTTTATTGAATCATTCATTCAAAACAAGTATAAATTGAATAATATCGCTACCGATAGAACATCTATCAATAATAATTATTACAACAATGCATTTAATAAGCCAAATGTTTTTGTTGCTCTTTGTTGGTTGCTTTTCTCTATTATAATCGCCTTTGTTTTATTAAAGTTTTTAGATGAATGAAAAATTAATTTTTAATACTTTACATGAGTAGATAAGTATTATATCTAATGCGTATTATTCACTCTTCGCTTTAACTTAAAAATCTATAAAAATAAATTATTTTGTTTCACTAAATTTAAATCACAAAACTTACAGTGTAAATATTTACAGTATGAAAGTAAAGCGACGCACATTTTGTATATATCACGAATAACGTTCATTTTTGATTTTTTATTACTGAAATTATTATAGATAGATAATTATATAAATTTAGCACATACTAAGAATTTGTGTTACTTATTAAAAAGTGTAAACTTAGTCATTTTCAACTATTAAGTCACTTAGTTTAACGATAGTGATTTCTTTAGGAAATTTGGTGTTAAATTTGATTTGCGAATTCAAAGTTTGTTTTACATTTCATTTTAGTAAACCAATTTGCAATTATTTGTTTTTAATAATTTTATAATACATTTATTACATTATTTAGTGAAATATTTTTAGAAAAAAATATTAAAAATAATTTTTAATTAAAATGTAATGAAAAACTACTAACAAGGTATATATTTCCTCATTTATGTGTATTTTCTAAAAATATTTTTGAAATGAAAAATTACCATAAATTTCGGAAAATTCGGAAAAATAACTTAGATAAATATATAAATTTTGTTCTAATTTAAAATCATTTAGAACCATTTAACCATTTAAATCATTTTATTATGTTAAAATTCGTTGGTCACCTGCGCCTTATTTAATCTTTGTTAATTAATTAATTTTAGACTTATTTAAAGCATTGCACTTAGCTCCTCAGTGTTCCCCTTTTGATGATTCACAATAATAGTGTTAAGCTATAAAATTATTTAGATTCTTCAGAAGTTCTTAAAAGTATATTTATATATTATAAATCTAATTTTTATTAATTTCAAGCATTGTATAAAACATTATTATTATATACATAAATTAGATAACTAAGAAATTTAAATTTATTATACTCTAAATCACATTTTGTACAGATATACGCTTGTATTTTAATGATAAGTTTGTTTGAGATTTTATTGAAAAATCTACAAAACACTGATTAAAATACTTGGGTCGAACAAAATTTTACACCTAATCACTGGACTTCCAAAAATGTAGCAATTATTCTAATAAAAATAGAGCTACAATAGCTCTAAAAATTTAACAAAATAGCTTAAAAATAGCATTTATTTTAAAAATTTAACGCAAAAACATAAAAACTAATTAAAACATTAGTAATAATCAGTGATGCACACAACGCTCGAGAGGATAGCGAGCGCTGAGTAGATTTTTTATTTCGAGCGTGAGCGCCGAGCGTGCGAATAATTTTAAGCAAAACGCTATATCAAATGGTGCTTAATGCAGAGCTTGAGCATCGAGCGTTTATATTTTCACGAGCCATAGCTTCGAGCGTCATTTTTATAGCGAGTGTGTGAATCACTGGTAATGATTAAACAATTATTTTTTTCTGCATGTATTCTAAATTTTTAATATTTTAAAAAATATGAAAATTACCAATAATTTTTCAAAATTTTGGGGCTATCCGAAAACTCCTCTGAATTTAACGATAATTTTTTTCTTGAAAATTCCGTATATAATGGCAAAAATAGCATTATAAAATTTATGATTAATAAAAGCAATAAATATAATTATGAATAAAATATGAATAAAACGGTTCATATCATCCATTTCGAGCATATTTTACAATTATATGCTCTTATTTTACTAAATAGAAAAGTAGCATATGCTATCATTTTGGAGGTCTAATTATGACTGAAAAATAAATTACTACGTTATAAATAATGTTTAACAAAAAAAATTTTAAACTTTGTTCGGAATTTTCCTTTCACGTGTCACTAGTATGTATTTTTATGTAATACGGTTAATAAGATAAAATTTATCAATTATTTAGTTAATTTCTATAACTACAGAAATTCCTACACGTATTATACGTTAAATTATATATAAAAACGTTAAAATAAATAACTCTTAAAGTCAATGTTTATAATGTATTAAAAATATTTTTTAGTAAAATTTCTTAGACGTTGTTTATAAGACTATAATTGCTATAAGTGGTATAACTTTTAGTGTTTAATAAAAATGTCTATTATTAATAATTTTAATATTTTTAATGATATTGAGAAAAATTTAGTAAATAAAATTAAGTTATTTCATTTAAATGAATATATTTTATTGTTTGTGACAAATGATGGTGACGTATATCATTATGATGTGCTAGAAAAACAACTCAAGAAATTTAAACCATTTTGTGAAAATCAAGTGATTATTAAATTTGATTGTGGTAATGAAACCTTATATACTCGACATATCGCACTTACAGATTTTGGTTGTATCTATAGTTGGGGTCATAATAATTATGGCCAATTGGGTGATGGAAGTATTAATAGTAGAGATGATCCAAAATTAATTGATAGTTTGAAAGATCAGTTTGTTATTGATATTAGTTCTGGTGCATGGCATTTATTAGCATTAACACGCGATTGGGACGTGTATGCGTTTGGACATAATTTTTTTGGTCAATGTTGCAACACTTACTACAAAATTAGTATATACAGAATATTAAAACCTATTAAAGTCAATTTATCGAACGCAACAAAAGTCATTGCCATTTCGTGTGGTGCATTTCACTCAATAGCACTAACTAAAAGTGGCCAAGTATTTGTTTGGGGTTCGAATGAATATTCACAGTTAGGGCTAGAAAAAACAACTAGACAAATGATTCCGATTCCATTGAATGTTCCAAAAATTAAACAAATAATATGCGGTTATAACTATACATTAATGTTATCAAATGATGGCGATCTATATTTTTGTGGCACTATTTACGATTTAACGAAATCTATTCCAACAAAACTAAACAGTTCGACAAAATTCATAGAAGTGTGTGCAACACTGCATAGTTTTTTATGTGTTGCATTATCACAGAATAACAAGTGTTTTATTTTCGGTGTATATTTTAAAGATAAAAATAGAGTTACAATTAATGAATTTCTAGAAACTGATTTCTCATCAATTCATGAAACATATGCATTCTATGAACAAATTACTTTTAAAACAATTAAACTTAATAAAATTGCTGAAAAGAAATCATATTATGAAAACATTTTCAACGAAATTAGTTTAATAAGTAGTGATATTAATGTTAATAATTTAAATATTTTTAAAAAAATTGATCAAAATTTAGTTAATAATATTAAATTTTTTCGTATAAGTACTTCTTTTTTAGTATTTGTAACATTTGATGATGAAGTGTTTCTTTATGATATATTGAAAAAACAACTCAAGAAATTTCAACAATTTTGTGAAAATCATGTGATTGTTAAAATAGAAAGTAATCTTGGTTTATATTTTACTCACTATATGGTACTTACCGATAATGGTAGTGTCTATAGTTGGGGCGATAATATATGTGGCCAATTGGGTGACGGAAGTGCTAAGAAAAGAGATGTACCAAAATTAATTGATAGTTTGAATGGTCAGTTTGTTATTGATATTAGATGTGGTTATTTTCATTCATTAGTGTTAACAAACGATGGTGATGTGTATGATTTTGGATTTAACAATATCGGACAGCTTTTCCACCCTATAAGCAATGTGTTAAAACCGACTAAAGTTAATCTATCGAACGCTGCAAAAATTATTGCCATTTCCTGCGGTTCTTTTCACTCAATAGCACTCACGGAAAATAACCATGTATTTAGTTGGGGTTCGAATAGATATGGACAGTTAGGGATTGCAGAAAAAGAACAACTAATTCCAACAAAAATGAATGTACCACTTATTAAACAAATAATTTGTGGTCAAGAATTAACAGTATTGTTAACATTTGATGGCGATGTTTATTTATCTGGACAAATTATAGAAGGTGTAACACAAGACATTCCATCAAAACTAAACTCTTCAGTAAAATTCATTGAAGTGTGTGCAACAGTGCATTGTAAGTTATGTGTTTTATTATCACAGAATAACAAGTGTTTTATTTTCGGTGAATATTATGAAGGTAACAATAGAGTGAAGATTAATGGTTTACAAGAAACTGATTTCTCATCAATTCATGAAACATATGCACACATGGAACAAATAACATTTAAAACAATTAGATTAAATAAAAAGACATCAATGAATGAAATTTTCCAAGAAATTAATTTAATAAATAGTGGAGCATTTTCGAGTGTTTTTAAATGTGAACATAAATTAACGCATAAATTGTATGCAATCAAAAAAATCAGTTTTGAACCAAAAGATGAGAAAACTATTTTAAGTGAATTGAAGATTATATCAGAAATTAATTGTGATTTTGTTGTTAAATACTATAACTCATGGATAGAAGATAATTATTATCTTAATTTTAATAACAATGAGAATAATGGTCTAAATGAAGAATTAAATCAATTATTTTATTCACCACTACGTTCACAATTATTACACATTCAAATGGAATTATGTTCACTAACTTTGAGAGATGCCATCAATACAATAGTTAATGAATGCCTTACAACACCAAACAAAACATTATCACTAATTGGTTATTATATTTCAAGTGAATTATTGTATGAAATATTAGAATGTGTGCAATACTTACACCAACAAAAGCCAGCCATAATTCATCGCGATTTAAAACCAGAAAATATTTTATTAACAAATTTAGATAATAATAATCACAGATTTGTTAAAATAACTGATTTTGGTTTATCAACGTATCATGAATTCAGTAATCAATCACACAGCAAACACAAAGGAACAAACTTTTACAAAGCACCTGAACTAAATTTAACCACAAAATATACGACTAAAGTTGACATTTATAGTATAGGAGTTATTATAATTGAAATGTTTAAAATCGATGTGAGGTATGAATAGCTAAAAAATATTTGTTATTGTTATTTGCATATTTTTTTATTTTAAACAGTGTAGAAATTAATTTAAATTCATTACCATTCAAAGAAGTTAAATATTTGGCATTAAGTGCTTTAAATGCAACGCCAGATTTACGGCCGAATTGTAATCAAATGTTATCGCAACACAACAAATGGCGTCTTAATCACAATTTATTGTCTTCCAACGAAGATTTCAATCAAATCATTTGCAAAAACATGCAACCAAATTCTTTTGAAAATAATTTTATTGAATCATTTATTCAAAACAAGTATAATTTCAATATTAATTCTTCCGATAGAACAACTACCACTAATAATAGTGACAATCCATTTACTATTTCTAGGGTCACAACTCTATGTTTATTTTTTCTCCCTATTATAATCGCTTTTATAATATACAAATTTTCTAATTAGTTAAAAAACTCAAAATATATTAAATATTTAATTTATAGTATGATATATGCAAACCTGAATTTAAATTTACCTTTCATTGACCTTTATAAAATCTTTACTAAAGAAACAGCAGTATTATTGCTAATTTTTTCATATATTTTAAGACTATTTTCACGAATAACAAGTCTTAAAAGTTTTTCGAGTAAGCACAAATTAAATTAGATATTTGTTTCGTATTAATTAGTTTAATTTTTTAATAGTATGAATTTATTAAATTTAATTAGTTCGCTGATTTTAAATTATTTAATGCTATTGAGCGACGCAAGAATGCACAGCGACGCTTATACTTATTAATTAATGAAATTACATTTACTTTTGAGATGTTTCACAGATAAGATATGATGGTTACTCATTTCTGTTGTTATAGAGATAAAATAAATTTCAGATAATTTGTTTACATAAAAAAGCGTTATTAAAAGAAGTGCAACTGATATATAAGGCACATGGACTAAGGACATATCTATATATTATATTTTATAAAACTGAGGTGAAAATACTACTGTAAATATGATATAAAGATGTATAAAATTTATTGCTCTCAATTTTTAATCGTCAATACTGTATAGTATTTTACTTTGCGTACAAACACATTACTTTGCATTATTTGTGTGCGTGTGTGCGCTCAATGGTTGATCTCTCTATAGTTGACATAACTTCCGAAACATTAAACTAATTGATGTTAATTCACACATATTTATTAGCATAAATCAAAATCAATGAAAAACATTCGTTAAGTTTTATGTTTTGATATAAATATAATAGAATCAAAATGATAACATTTTCTACTTTTTATTTCATAAATTAAGTGCATATACTTGAAATATATGCACGAATTTAATGATTAGGAACCGTTTTATTCATATTTATAAATGCTATTTTTTTGCTATTTTTAACATTAAATGCTATAATGCTATTTTTGCTATTTTATATGCTATTTTAAGGAAAATGAAAAAATTATCGTTAAATCCCTATGAGTTTTTCCATGAATCTCAAAATTTCGAAAAACTAAAGGATAATTCATCTAAATTTTTTTTTAATTTTATATATAAAGTTTTCAACAGATAGAAAAATTATAAATTTATAATATTCAATAAAAATTTTTTTTTTATCAAAAAATTTCATTAATTATTTAAAATAAAAAATGCTATTTTTAATTCTATTTTGGCCGATTTTTACTGTTATTTATAGCCCTATTTTGATATACTATAAATGCTATCTTTTTGACTCTAATAATAAATACTGTTGCATAATATACTCATAATTATGTTCTCTTATGAGTTTATTATATAAGACAGTCAACGGGTGTCATAAACTAATAACCTTTTAGTTCCGAAAATAATTGTGTTCACAAATCTGTGTTGCTATCATTTTTTAAATTGATTGAAAATGCTTAAGATGTAGTTTGAGATTGCGTTTGTACGCGCTTTTGTAGCAACAGTTGTTTTTATTACACACGAATTTCTTTGTATGCGTATCATAGTTACACAAGCTTCAAACCACTAGGGGGTGGTCTGCCACAAAATTTCTTGAGGGGGGTGTCAAAACTCAGCGGATTTAAACGACAATTTTTTTCTTATAGGGGTCTCAAAATCTCATCAAATTTAAACGACAATTTTTCTGGGAGGGGGTGGTCAAGATTACCGGATTTTCTAGGGGGTCCATACCCAGGCAAGACCCCCCACTGTTTAAATATGATGCGTACTGCAGTGAATTGTTAGCAGAAATATGTGAGCGCTTTTGAATTCACAATCATTCCAATCGCAATTCATTGTGATTTAAATTAATAGCTGTTTAGTTCGTTACCATAATGAAACTGCTTGGTATGCAAATCGAGATTCCTTTTGTACGTGGTTTTAATGCTACAGTTTTCATCTTTACATTTGTAAGAATGGCTTTAATCCAATGTGTTTACGTTCGTGTCGACTGAGCTCAGAATTAAATCTATATTTACAAATTAAATCTACAATCATTCAATTAGCGCGCGAAAATAAGTATTTTGAAAATTCACGTAACTGTGATGACGTTTATTAATCGAGTAAACCTTTTTTATGTAATTATAGAGACTCTTTTTGTATGACTCTAAAGTAGAGTGACAGTCATTTCAATCATATTGAACTGCTTTTCACCAGCGTGTGTCTGATTAGTGTGATGTCTATGCAGTATAGCTGGACGCGGATGAGAAAAATCTATCCGCATCCATCCGTAAAAATTTAGATACAATTCTATCCGACCCGCACCCATCCGCAAAATTTCAAGGCCTATCCGTCCTGACCCGCATCCGCAGTAAAGATTTTAGTGTATATCCGCAAAAATCGCAATAAAATTTTTAAATTCGCATTCGATCCGCTTTTATCCGCATCCGCTCCAGCTCTACTATGCCGTATGTATTGCTTTGTTGCAAATGTTATTAAAAACGTTTTTATCGATAACCATCATTATATTTCACTTTCTTCACATAATTTTCATATATTTATTTACTTCATTACCAGAGCCTGAACTTTCTCGGACAAAAAATTGACAAAAAAGCGGGCGGATTATCGGAATAAAGTTTAAAAAATCGGACTAAAAAGTCGGAACTACAAAATAGTAGATATTTTTGTTAAAATTTCTTTATTATTTGAAAAATAAGTTAAATTTTTGGTAAACCGTAAAGATATACTAGTTATTTTTCAATTTTTTTTGTCATTTAAAATTTTTTGAAAACTAAGCGAAATTAAACGATAATATTTAGGCAAAGTGTGAAAAATCGGAAAATCCACTAAAACAGTCGGATTTATCCAAAATTTTACCACAGAGACTGTGAATTTAAGACAGCGAACAGCACTAGTCTTCGCAATCATATAAAAACTGTTCATACAGTAAATACTGCGCGATTCGATTATAAAAGAAAATCGTATGGCAATAAAACATCTCAAACAACGTTAGTTCGTGATATAAACGCAATATGATAGAGCTTTAATTGCGTTTAGAATGGCAGTTCTGTCTGTCTGTTCAACTCAGTTCAACTGTCTCTGCATTCAATTGTATTCGTTGTATTTTTGTAGACTGTTTGTCAGGCAATAAAACAACTTAACGCATGTTTTTCATTGATTTTGATTTACGCTAATAATTATGAGTGAATTAATATGAATAATTGAGTGATTTTTATCACAAATTAGAGAAGAAGAGTATGTCTACTATTACTAATATGTGCATTAATAACTTTAATAGTAATAGTAATATTATTAATTATAGCTCCAAAATATAGTTTTTCACAGCGAAACTTTCTAACAGAAATTTTCTCGAGAAACTTTCTGCGAAAAACTTTCTTTGAAAAATTTTAAAGAGAAACTTTTATAAATAAAAATAGATATTGAAATTTCATTTATCTTTTTATGATCACAATTGTATTTTGGTGCTTGTTTTTTGAAGCTCTAATAATAAAGCTTTTAACATAATTTTAAAGTATTAATAATGATGGGTATGAGCTCAATTGTGTCGAGCTTGAGCTTAAGCTCAAATAAAATGGGCATGGGCTTGAGCTTACCAAAACTATGCGAGTTATTCAATAAAATAATTAAAAACCGACATAACATCATAGCGTTAATGATTGAGTATGTTTTTACGGGTAAAACTTATAGAGATGTAAGATAGTCCGCTTAATCCTATGCTTAAGCTGTAGGCTGGGCCTAAGCCTACATTTATTTGTAGGCTCTAGGCTTGAGTATAAGCATCTTCATATTTTAGGAGCCTAAGATTACAGCCTATACATTAAATTAGGCGGACTAACCTTTATGTTCAAAAAAATAATATGAAATTTATTAAGTTAATAAAATTTTTAATAATTATAATGTTATTTTAAATCATTTTTTGTTAAAGCCTAAGGTTTTAGGCTCTTAGGCTGAGGCTTTAGCCTACAGCCTATAACTTAACTCAAGTCGGTAAGATTAGAGACTATTGCAGTCTTAGGCTGAGCCTCAATTTTCATCTCTACTTATGAATTTTGCCTTTAGGTTGACATCGAGGCAAACAATCGATAAGGTGTTAACTTAAACGCATAACATGTGAATAATTTTATTATTTCATTCAATGTCAACAGATTTCGTAAAATAAATTCGTTAATAATGTTAATTCGAAATTGTGTTAAGATATCACTTCTTAGTGGAATGAACACTGTTTATGTGTACTTTAAGACTGGATTTATAAGCGCTTTTGTAGTCACGTTGTTTATATTACACACGAATGGCTGTGTGTGTATACGGCAGTGTATTGTTAGCAGAGTTTTATATTTAGTTTTAAAATCACACTCATATGCATTCCAATCACATTTAAGTGTGATTTTATCACCATTTGTATCAATTGTCGAATGAAACCGATCGACATGTAATGCAAGACTTTTTTTATGTGCGGTATTGAAGCGACAGTTTTTAATTTTACATTTGTATGGCTTTAGTCCAGTGTGTGTATGTTTGTGGCGATTGAGCTCATAATTATATTTACACTGATAGTCACAGCCATTCCAATCGCACGCAATGAGAGTAACTCGAGAAGTGACGCCATTGTGCTCATCATATAATTTTCGAATTGTATGAACTGATTTATAGTGATTCTGGAGACTTTTTCTGGACACGCTTTTGAAGCAGCAATTATTATTTCGATCGCATTTGTACGGCTTTTCTCCAGTGTGTGCATTGATGTGATGTCTATAGTCTTCTTTTCGTATGTATTGTTTGTTGCAATCGTTATTAAAAACACATTTATACCGATATCCACCATTAGTTTTCACTTTCTTTGTAAATTTTTCGCAACTATTTTATTCAATATCTTTTTGGTCTGAAAATAACAATTATTAAAATAAATTACTATTATTAAAGACTATATTAATTCATTAATTTAAACTTACGATTAGCTTCACAACTGTTTTGTTCACCATTACTATCATTTGTGTTATTATTAATATTTAACTTTTGATCACACACTTCAATTAAAACAAGTAAATTATGTTTAAATACTTCATTGTGTTTAACATTATCACTATTATTATATGTATTGTTGTTATCGTCATTCATAGCATTAATGGTTGACAAACTCTTCTCCTTAACTTACAATACAATTCACTCATTGATATTAATGCACTCATTTTTGTTATAATTAATGTGAAACACTAACGTGTGTTAAAATAGTCTCAAATTTAGTGTCAATTTTGCATAAAACTTTCAAAACATGTGTTGCATAACACGTGTGTTTCCGAGTTTAGTTTTGAATTTAGTCAACAGATGTCGATTGTGGTAAAATTAAATTGAAAACTAAGTACCGAATGAATTGATAAAACATTCTTTAATACACTGCAGTATCAAACAGTTTGCTTTATATTTTCTATTAAATATCTGAATTTTTGAAGAAAAAAAATTTTATTAAGATTTTATAAGAAATTTTCTAAAAATAAAGTTTACATAAAATTCAATGATTATTATTATTTTGGATTGGAATTAAAAACAAATTTATAAT